>JAGXCT010036816.1:0-36898 GCA_022495035.1 Philopotamus ludificatus
GGATAATCCGCAAACCGGATAATCCATGCACGGATAATCGAGAGTACACTGTATTTGAATTCACAAATTTACAAATATAAACCTCTCCATTTCTTCCATCGCTAACTATGACTCATACAATCCTTCCATATATTTCACCTGCCTAAAACAGTTTTACTTTTCACTGAAAGTAGATTACAAAAATAATTCAACTCAGACCCCTTGTTTTCATTTTAAGACAATCATATTCAAAATAGCTACAAACAGTTAAAAATCATAAATTTCTTAGCAAGTTTTAGCTTGCTTCTTTACCTATAAAATATAAAAGCTACTAACGGCTCATTTGCTTCTGTCTGGTTCATCAATGTTACCTGTTAAGATAGCCTTCTGTAATTTTTATATTTCCTGTTTTTTCACTATTTGCTTTTACTTGTATAAAACGTCTATGCGTGATTAGCGAATTGAATCATTCTGAAATGCCAAGCATGCATTTTCTTTAAATAAATAAATAACACTTTATTTTTCTATCTATTAATACCAGTTTTTTTTCGTTTCTCGTGCTTTTTCAAATATTAAAAAAAAGTAGCATGCGACTATAAAATACGGCTATACAAAAATGTACATACAAGTCATATATGTTTGAATTGTTTACGATTTCCTATTTTTAATTAATTTTGTCTTAGTTCTATTGTTTTACATGTCTTTCTCTTTAAAGCTGTTAACCACTCAAGTACCGGCAACTCACTAGCGAGCTACAATGCGAGCATTATGCCGGCACTGTGACTGTGCCGAGGGTGACAGCAAATTCTGGCCATGTTATATTTGAAAAATCTATTTCAGATTATAATCAAATTACATTTTATTAATAAATAATATTTATACTTTATTAGCGGAAGTGTAAGTTCAGAGGTTGCTGATTTTTTTCATTCTTTTTTCTGCAATTTACTTTAATTTTATTATTGATTTACGTCATCTCTTTTACAAATTTGGAAGCATAAATAGAAGATGAAAAATAGAAAAACTGGCAGATTAGTACGTGTCTCAGAACACCACGTTGACGTCCACGGTTGGTATAAAAAGGCACCGCAAATGGGCTCGTTAATGTGTTAATTAACAATAAAAAAAACACCAAAACTAACTTATAGAAGCTTTTATTATAAAATTATTGTTGAAAAATTGTTACAGAGGAAATGATAATAAAATTATAAACTTAATCCATTGGAACAACTGGCGGTGCTTCTTTCTCGGCTTTATATTTATAATGAAGATCCATGCAATCGTCGTTGGAAATATTTTTCCAGCCATTTTCTGTAATGTGATAAACTCTTACAATGCCACCAGAATAGGCATCACGGTGGGTGGCATGATAGATTGATCTCCTTCCAAGATCTGAAATTACAATATAATATAAAACGATGCACATAAATAATTCATAAAATTAAAAATAATAGTACCATAGGCATCATTATCTGACAAATCCCAATTGTAACCGGAACTCAACACGCCAATTGCATAAATGGATCCAGATCCGACGGAGAACAAATTTCCAGGAGTGCGCGTACCTTCCGAATCAACGTAATACAGACTCGGTCCCTAATAACAAAGGTATTATTATAATATAAAACGATATTAATAACATATACATATGGATTGTAATAATACATACTCTTTTATCCCAACCGGCGAGCATCATACCCATGCTCAGACCCATGCCTTTATAATTATATACCATGTTGGCCATTAATTTAGATGCAGCAGCAACACTAATGCGTTCACGGTTTTTAAGTTCATGTAAACGGCATTGTTTTGCAAGCACGCGATCCCAATATACGCAATCAGCGGCACCACCGGCCAACGTTCCTAAAAAATAATATAAATATAATATAATAAAAATATACGAGGTTCGTTAAAAAAAATTCATGGACAAAGTTAATAATTCTGCATATTTTTGGATTAATCCTTGTAAATTACGTACCTAAAAGATAATCGTTAATTTCTACTATCTTTTTCATACTCTGTGAACCGATATATTGACCTCCAGTCGCACGAGAGTCAACCGCCAATACAACACCGCCCTTTAATAAAAATAATATATGAAATATATTCACGACATAAAAAATAAAAGTAATAATATTACCTGATATTTGAATCCGAGCGTCGTAGTACCATGATCAAAGTTTATTTTAACTCCATCATCTGCGTTGTTGATTTTGGCCAATTCTGCAATCGGCTAAAAAATAATAATATATTGTCAAATAATGTCAAATACATGTGATATACATTTAAATATATTTTTTTTATAATAATCACACGAAATTTTGATTTAATGTCTAGAGCCTCATTAATTTCGAGGAACCTCAAAACAATTTTTTTATAAATAATTCCCACAAAAATAATTAATGTAACGTAGGCAGGCAACACTATCTTTGTTGTTGCATTAATATTTAATATTGCCGCCGATAGATGTACTGTGTCCCCACATATCGCTATCCCCATCCCCTGCTACCGGGAATTGATAGAGATGACCTGGCAGAAATTTAACGGATGAGGCAGTTGCGGCCTTGAGCCGAACCAGAAGAAAGGTGATCCGCTCGCCGGCTGTATTTCAAAATGTAATAGTCGTATTGGTGTTAAAAATTTAGGTTATCATATTCCTTCTCCAATCCATTGGAATCCTCAAAGTCCACGCTTCAAATTTAGCAGTATTCTTTAAATTGATTTGAGAAACGAATAACACCAAGTGGCTACCCTAACGGTCATATTTCGAACCATATGCACCGACTATTGCGCAGACCATCATCCATGGATTCAGGCACATAGCTACCTTAAGTCAAAAGGATGCAAGGCATCGGGAAGCTAATAAAAAATTAAGAGAATTTTGTTCTTCTTTGTCTTTTTACGTAAATTGATGCAAAATTAATTATGTACCCATAACATTCCAATTGAGTAAAAAAATCGTGAGCGTAGCGTGCACATTATGGGAGTAGGGGTGATGAAAATATTTTGAAGGAGGGGGCCTCAAAATTGCGCCTTGGACCTCGAGTGTTAAATCCGCTTTCCTCTCTGAGGAGGTCTTTCCCATGATGAAGGATTGCTATTGCGCGACAGGGCTTCTTGGGACTCGTTCTGGTCAGATGTGCACATGTATGCCTGTGTATATCTATATAGGTGTTTAAAAAATAATTGTGTTTTTTATTCAGCATCGTGTGCGGGCTATAGTGTTTATAAGCAGATAACGCCTTAGAGAAGAGAACAAACGAATACCGAGACAAACCCCCTCCTACTTGCCGGATACAGTTGAGGGTAAAATCGATCACCAACATGGTAGAAGATGTAGATCAATGCCAGCAATGGCGAGAGGAAACTCTTTATAAAAAACATATACCGAGACGGCTAGGGTCCCCGCGGTATGGACACGAAAGGGGAGCCCTCATGTCACGTGTGAGACTCAGGTTCCTGTGGCCTCGACTACCATGCCAGAGTTTGGTAAGGCCCATGCCCTCAGCGAGTGAGAGCTTTGTGGCTGGCAAATTGAAGGCCTTGAGAAAAGAAGATCGATTTACTTGGCAAAGCACTTCTTCAAGCTATTGGTTGGTATGGCTGCATATTGCTGTACTGCAATGCGAGGTTGTCCTTATGGGCGCCACCTCACTACCATCGAACCCGTTCACGTGTGCTTTTTCTTCATGGCGGACAGACTCCACTCAGAAACTCTCGGTAGCCAAGAGCTATTACTTTGCTCAACCATTTGGCGAATGGCGGATATATTGATGTCAAATATAGCCCGTTTGTTACGATATCCTATATGAAATTTTATAATTCTTTTCTTCAATTTATTGTATATATGTTGTTATTTGTGTTATTCATTTTTCTCATGTATTATTATGTGTTATGCGTGATTGGCGAACACTACCATGCGAGAGTTTGGTAAGGTCCATGCCCTCAGCGAGTGAGAGCTTTGTGGCTGGCAAATGATGATGATGAGATCTTCACTGCGAATATTGTTGTACAGCCCATACGACTTGCAAATGTCGGAACAGAGCTATGACCACCACGGATGACCAACTGGGTTTAACCCGCCTTAAATAAGCTGTATGGAAATATACTTTGAATAAGTTGTCATGTGAATTATCTTAATCTGAGTTTGCATTTTTACAACACGACTACAATACCTTTACGGTTACCAATTACGGGAGTAAATTTCTTTAAATATATTATGTCGATGTCAAATAGCCGTGAAATATTCACATATTTTAATATTTTTTTTATAATATGTAATCAACTTGATTTTGTTATCAAGTCTTGGTGTAGATTGAACATAACCTATATAAAGTAATGCAATGCTAATATTCGGTATTTGGTAATTTATTCTTATCATTTCATGTCAATATGAAATTTGTCATAGAAACTATGTTGAATACTCACGTCATCGTATGGTGGTATTTCCAACTCGGTGTGATGCTGCAGTGAGTGGAAGTGCGATTCCGGCAACTGAAAGTCGCCGCCGCCCACGGGGGCCCGCAGCCAATGCTCAACACCACACATTGCCTCTAACGCCATAATTCTAGCAGTACAACTGACAATCGGCAACTCACCGCGGTTAGTTATAACAAGATTTCACCTGAACACCGATTTTTATGTCCATTAACGTAAAAGTTGAAATTCATTTTTTCCAAAATTAGATAGTGCTGAGGATTTAATTATATAAATATAAAATGAAATATTTATTTGGATGTATTTTATAATTAGTTTCAAAAAAGCTGTGAGTCAGTAGGACTGCACCGAGTCGCAGGGCAACGCGCTTGACAGCGAGACCACCCCGCTCTCCGCTACCGGCCCGCATCCGTTCAATACACGACGCCGGCAGCGCTGATATTGTATATATATATATATATATTAATAATCATCATCATTTGCCAGCGACAAGATACTCACTCGCTTAGCGTATGGACCTTACCAGACTCTAGAATGGCAATCGAGACCAAAGTAACCCGAGTCTCAAGTGACGTTAAGGGGTTCCCCTTTTGTGTCTATACCGTGGTGACCCAAGTCGTCTTGGTATGCAGTTTATTGTAAAGAATTTCCCTCTATACAAAAAATATTTTTTCTTGGAAGTGCTGCAGCCCCGCAGTGCATATGAACGCACCGCCCCTGTATATTATACTAATGTAAATAGTATATGAGTTTTAAATATTTTCTAATTTAGTCGGATTCATCCAAAGCTACTTTTTTTTACAACGGGCCAGCTACAAATTTAAAAATATTATGCGGGCTGCAAGAGACTTATAATAATACAAACACTGAAGGATGAACTCAAATTATGTCTTTATTACCAAAATAAACCTAAAAAATATAAAAATAAAACACTCATTAATAAAAATACTAAAAAAATGATATTAAAAAAAGATGTGTGGTTAATGATTAAGTTTTCGTCTATGCTGCGGGACACTGTATGACAGTGGGTCTTAACCTTGTTGGAGGTACTGAACCCTACCAGTTTCATATGCGCATTCACCGAACCCTTATATCATACGTTGTATCATTTTTCATAATATCGTACAATAAGTCGGGTGTGTGTTTTGACCTTCGCCGAATCCGGGAGACTGACTCACCGAACCTCTGGGGTTCGATCGAACAGGTTAAGAACCACTGCTGTAGGATCTCAAAATGTAAAATATTTGAAGGGCTACGAGAATGTGTGCCGGGCCGCGGATTGCTCATCCCTGATCTAAATTGTTATGTCATTTTGAATATTTATTGTTTGCCGCAAAATAATTTATTCAGCATATTTGGATGATGAAGCAAGCTTAGGGAAAAAAATATAGGCCCTTTTTCTCATAATGGCAACACCAGGTGTCAATATTCGGCGTTTTTTATCCTTGCACTAGTGTCATCCAACCATCGTAGTCAAATAAATAAATACATATTAAAAATACCAAAATTTAATTAAATTTTATTATTAATTTCAAAAAAATATTTTCGCATGTCATGTCATATCAACGAAATCGAGATGAAGATGATACCTCGATGGGCGGGTAGATCTCGAATTTACATTGAAAGTTGGACTGGTGGAATTCCGGAATTGGCACTGTGGGCTGAGCTAGGACGCGCCGGGATGAAATTTTGAGATTGTCGTGACATTTTTTCGGCATCGTGAAAGTTTGTTTAGCGTATTTCCGATTTTCGAAAATCTTTTTATATATCTAAACTAATTTAGAACTTTTGCGTCGAACTGCGTTTAAACATTGTTAGTTGGAATTCCAAACCTTCGTCAAAATTTGGATGTAACTTCGTGATCTATCCGCTTATAATGGATTCATCTCCATCGCGCCATCTACGCCAAAGGGTAAATCCGCCACTGTCTCTACCTTCAAGTCATGACACCTGCAGTGACGCGTCGGCTGAATCCAGAACTTTATGTGTGGCCTCTTCAATATAAAACACTCAATGAAAAACAATTTTAAGAAATTTTAATTGATTTTAATGAATTAATATTTTTTATTTCCTAATTTTTCCCCCCTTGACATCGATCGGAGCTCATATAGGTTTTACACCTCTAATTGGACTTTTTCCAAACCAAATTGGACTTTTTCCTAACCAAATTGGACATTTTTCAAACCAAATTGGACATTTTGCAACTCAAATAGGACATTTTGCAAATCAAAGTGAACACTTTACAAATCAAATTGGACGCCTAAGATCAAATTAAACAATCGTCATATTATTTTCCACTTTACGTACTTTTTTATTCAAATATGTTTGTCTGTTTTCAAAATATACATTTATCGTAGGCTTATTAATGAAATATTCATAAAAAATAATTTTATATAATGCAAGTATTTACCATACTCAAGAAGTGCGTGATCTTGTTGAACAGTGCGGTTACAAACTTATTTTTTTACCACCATATTCGCCAATGATGAATCCTATTGAAGAGTTATTTTAAAAATTAAATTTTCTGCAAGGAATTTGTTGACGGATCCATCAAACTGTCAAAATTTGGAAAACGTTATAAATGAGTCCGTTGCAACCGTTACTTCTTTAAATTATTATGAACAAATATTTCTTGAACATGTATTTGAAATTAACAGCATCAGATCTTTAGCATCCAATTTGATTTGTAAAGTGTCAATTTTGATTTTCAAAATGTTCAATTTGATTTGCAAAATGTCCAATTTGGTTTGGAAAAAGTCCAATTCGAAGTGTAAAACCTGTATCTTCTGGCGCCTGTGTGCGCCCCACAATCTTGCCATATGGACGGCGCATTCCCGGACACAGGGTAATTATTGATAACATATAGGAGTTGGAGTGGTTTACAAATGGAAACGAAAATAAAAATTTCATTTTTTTTTATTATATGGATTGTAAAAGAATTACAAAGATTTACAATTTACAATCATTGGACAATACAAAATAAATTTTGAAACCGAAACGCTGAATATCAATAATGTTGAATAAACGAATAAAACAAAATATGGCAATGAAATGGCATTATATTATATTTACACATTTTTCTAATATACCCCAATTGTACGTATCGATAAATAAAAATGTATACACGTATCGAAAGATAATGTATGTGCTTAATAATATTAATTCTATGATTTACAATGGTACAATATTTATATGACAACGTTATAAACAACGTCTTTGTTTGGAAGAGAGTTTTCATAAGACTATAAATACAATTAATAATATCATAACACACGAGATACATTTCAAAATAAATATTATTGTGGAAATTAATTGATATGTATAAAGAACATGTGAGCAATTCTCTTAATTTAGCATATAACTTTGCGAAAAAATGAATGTTTGGCACAAGTATAATACTTATATTTATTGGGTTATTAATTTTATTTACACATACTCATAAAATACCGAGTGTATGTTTTATTTCCGCGTCATACTGATTAGTAAAAAAATCAAAAATATAAAAGTATTAGAGAGCTATGGGAAAATGGTATTAATTGTATATAACTATTAATGGCAAATTCCGATTATAAAAGTAATAGCTATTTATTATAAATGTAAAAGTATATACAGAATTAAAACAATTTTACTTATAAAAAATTATCACAATAGAGAGATAATGTTTTACACAAAACAATCATTTAAAAAATATATATGTATAATTATTTTTAAAAAAATGAGTATTTACGTTTTATTTTCATTCATGTCATGAACATATCTACAAAGATGAAGCTTTTTTAATGTCTACTATTAATTTAATTTCATATTGCTTGTCTTGTCATAATAAAAAAAACATTGAATAGAATCAATATTTGTATAAAAAAAATGATTTTGTGAAGATATAAATGCAAAATATAATTAAAAAGCCTCAAATAAGTATGTACATGAGCTTAAATTAAACAAATATATATTATAATATTACATGGAATGATTTATTACATATTTTGTTTTTAAAATAAAATATGGCAAGAAAATTCATGTACATAGATAAAAATTTACAGTGAGCTATGCATAAAAATTGATATGTATAATAAAATTAATGGATATTGTTCCATTGATATAAAAAAAAATCGATAACTAAATTTTGATTATGGCAAAATACATCACATTTTTTTAATAAATCACATTCATCAGGGGGGGAAAAATAAAAATATCAGCATAATGGACAAAGTGTGTACGTGATAAAATTATCTAAATAATGTAAGTGATTTATTTATTAAATTATAATAATTGCATGTATTGTGTGTTGTTCCCGTACAATGTCACAACGTTTATTTTATTTAACAGAGTTCGTTACGAATATTGTAAAAATATATAAATTAATAACAATCATGGTAAACGAAGAGGGCAATATCAATTTAAATTATAAAATTGTACACGATTTAGGCGCTTTTATTCACTAAAAATTAAATTAAACCTTTTTTTAAATAGAAAACATCGTTTGTACATCTACAGGATATTTTTACGTCAATCACAAAATAGTTAATCGAAAAATGGCATGCATAAATAAATAATGAACGTCGAATAATACTGATAAAATATAAACCATTTTGAGCTAAGCGCAATTTACAATTAAATCAATTGTATTAGATCAAAATTAAATTATTGCATACGTAAAAAGTGGTTATTTCCTTCTTTATAACAGAAAGAAAATTTTTAAAAAAAAATGGCATTTTTATTCGTTATTTTCTAATGATTTTCAATACTATGACACATTTTTAATACTTTTCATATTGGCATAAATGTATTCCTCAATTCACACGGTATTAAAAAAAATATATTTGATCAATCGAGTCATATTTACGAGACGTAAATTTAAATACTCATCAAATAAAATATGTACGCGTAAATCGAGGATAGGTATAATCTAATCCTGGCACTTATATATGTAATAAAATTAAAAAAAAATGAGCAATCACAAAAATATACAATAAAGATTTAATATAATATTTCAAATATGACATCGATTTCATTTTATATTAAAATAAATAGTAAATAATAATACTTTATCTCTATTCTTAGTTACATTTTAAATACATTTGAAAATGAGTATTTTAATTGCACTTTATGTTATTTGCCACATTGTTAAAAAAGTTAATTTTCATACTGAATCATAAATTATATGCGTATATTATCCCGAAATGATTCACATTAATAATGGCATAAACAAATAACGTTCAATTGAAAAATTAACTTTTTATTAAAATAATCGTATATAAATTTTTATTTAGAAAAAAAATCCATATTGCGGCAAGTGTTTTATTATCACATATCTGATTAATACGAATTAGAGTATTTTATTAAAATGTCTTTTTGTTTATATTAAATTGTCACTCACTAAAATATATTTAATTTAAAATATAAATTATTCTCATATTGGCACACTGTTTACAGGAAAACAATTATTACAAATGTAATTATATGCTAGGGAGCGTTGCCTGCTGTGGGACAACTATCCCAAGGACACCGACGTTACTTCTTTATATCCTGTTCCATTTTTCCTTTATCTAAAGACGATGAAACCATTCCGCTACCGGGATATAACTTATCCATATGTTTAAGAGATTCGTTCAGAAAATTCTGTAAATAAAATACAAAACAATTAATTACATAATTAAATAAAAATGAATGTATTTAGATATCGATGAACACTCACTTGTATGGCGGTGAGGGCCGCTACTATTGCGGGCCCGCCGAAACCATGCGATATAAGACTAAAATGTGTTAAATGCCTTTGGACGGCAGGATCTAAGAGGTGTGGGGGGCGAGTATTGCATAATGGAGATCTATCTTGATTCAGTAAATCCATCAATTCTTTGGTGACTAATCGCGCAGCGTGCAAGAGCTCGCGTCTGCGCGACGCTCCGTGGGGCTCGGTCGCCGCATGCTGCCTGCAAAGGTGCTCCGCTACTTGCCGTGCGGGAAATTCGGTTTCGCACACGTAACCAAAATCTCTTGCTAAATGCACTGCTTCGGCTGAAATATAACATTCAACATTAATATAATATAAATTTAATTTTATTTTATTAATTATAAGTATTTAATTCGTATATTTAAATAAAAAATATTTAATATTATTAAAAATTTAATGCGATCCAACAAAGCACTCGAGGGGATATAAGAAACTCTGTCTGGGAAACATCTGGCATCATTCTTAACAAATCGGTGTAGCTTATTGCCTATGTGGATGACGTAAACATTGTGGCCAAACCTCAGGCAGCTCTCAAGGATGCATATCAGTGAATAATGGGAGAGGCAACAGGCATGGAACTGAGAATCAATTAAACCAAAACAAAATACATTCCTAAATGTCAAGGACAAATCCTTGAACCCCTGAGAGTCAACAAGTACAGCTAAGAAGAACCATACTGGCAACCCGTGCTACTTTGGACTTCAACAGCATCTACAGTCAAGATTCCTCTCAAGGTAAACCAAAATCAATCTATACATGAACCCCCTCAATCCTGTCATAAGATTTGGATCTGAATATCTCTGACAAAGCAAGATGAGCTACAACTCAATATCCTGGAGTGGAGGATTGTGAGACGGGATTATGAGACGATGGGGAATAGCGTGTCCAAAGCAACGAGAAGCTGTATCAACTATACAAGGATTTACTGTTCACATGTTAAAAATGTATGATAGCCAGCTACTGAAAAGGCTTATGATTCCTACCCCCAGAGAAAATGAAGAGCAAGGCTTAGGTGGTCGGACTGTGTACAGAGGGATACTGCATCATTGAAACATGCCGGAATATGGAGCGACGTGGCTGCTGACTGGATAAAATGGATAATGGTTTTAAATGTGGCCAGGGCTTTATAATGGGGCGCATATAATGAAAAATATAAAGTGAGGTCTATATCACCAAGACAATATTTCATTTAAATAAATATATATATTCAACTTAACGATATACAGTCAACCCTTTATTTATGCAGTAGAACATTCTTCCAAAAACTATGTAAAAAGTGATAGAATTCATAGAAAAATTTAGGATTGCTTCCCAAAATTTTAAAAACTGTGTTATTTTAAAAAAGAATATCATTGTGGTATAGAAAATTGTGTAAACAATGAAAACCCAATAAATAAATAATAGAAAATATTATTCATACATTAGTATTTTAATTAACCCATCCGTCACGGCATCTCGAAAATAACAGGATCGTCCGAAGGAGGCATCTCATATACCCCAAGCATTTCAAGTCAAGATATTAATCAATATCTTGACATTTTTAAATTAATCAATATGACGAGTAAATGACAATATCTCGCAGCAGACTGAGCTCTCGCAGAACGTGTCAATCGCAGTTTCACTCGCACTCGGCACATCGAACCAGATGCCAGCGAGAAAAACATCGCGAGCGTGGCAACGGATATTTTTGTTTTAATTTTTTTTTCACAATTGCAAACAATAAAGGACAATGATTATTTATAATATTTATTCGTTAGACTTTTTAGACAATTGCAAAAAAATTATGACATGTAGGATTAATATTAAAAGAGTTATTTGAAAAAAATCAAAAACTTGGGGTACCCAGGCACGGCTAGGTTAATAAAAACTACTCGTCTAATGTGTTAGAATCCAATGAAGTTATTTGTTTGTTGTATCTGTCCTGTTTTGTTGTAAAATTCCTTGTCAACCAAAGAGCATTGACCTTTATTTCGCTCGGCAATATATTACAGATTTACGAAATATGTAAATTGACCTTAAAAATATAATAATTTAGGAGAAAACAGCGATTTACAGTAAACGTTATAGGAACGTTGACTGTATTTCTTATTATTAGAATTGGAATTTATAAAGCTCAGTCTAGGTTGCGATCATATGTGAGAAAATGCAGTTCCATATTCTTAGCAAATTGCAAGACCTCGTGAATTAAAGCAGCTGTTAGTTGATAAATTTCACCATTTTCTTTACTTTTTTACCCATTGATCATTGGCTATTGTGACAAAAAATGACGTCCTATCGGGCCTATGAACACCGGGACGTTATAACGTGCGAAATTTAAAACACTTTTATAATTATGTTGTTTCTAGCACAAATAATTTGTGTAAAAATATGACATCCGTTTGTTTTTAGTGGATTGTGTTATTTCAAAACTGTGTGAAAAAAGAGTTGAGTATATTGCATTGTAATTTTGAGCAAATGTAGCTAAAATTATTATTCAAGTTTTTTGATATATTCTCCACTGCTCTTTAAATTTACCGTGATCATTTAATTGATACATGTGCCGATATTGAAAGCATCTAATGATGGACTTGACCCCAATAGTGTTTAAATAATATTCATGCAAGATGCTTCCTAATCTTTTTGCATATCTTGTAATAAAACATAACTACGGCTACTATTATGTTGAATTTATTATATTTAATATTAAATAAATAATTAATTCCTATTTCTCTATGGTACGTGAAGATTTTCTAGAAAGTACTGCATAAAAAATATGCAGTGGACATAAAATAAAAATAGAAGAGATGTTCTATTATTCTCAATCAACTCGTAATATCATAAAATGATATAAATATACACTTTCATTAATACGTATACATATTTTTATGGGATATGTATATACATTTACATATTTATTGAATTAATTGAACATATAAAAATCTTTAACTGTGTTATTTCGAGCAATGTAAAAAGAGAATCAAGTATATTTGTAAAATAATAAAAATAAGTATTTGTGTTATTCTTTATATATTATTTAACGAGCTACAGAATGTTATTAATATTTATATATTACCTTCAACAAGAGATGTAAGCAGGGTAACATTTGCAGCTTTCCTTCTCCCAGCTGGTAGATTCAATCCAATTTTTTCCAATTTTTCTCTTAATAGTCTTCCGCCATTTTTACTCTTGGCTCTGCAAAATAATAAAAATATTCATTATTTGATGATCGATAAGTATAATAACTTATTGTTAGTGGTCTAGAATCTGATATAGTTCTGGCGAAGATTGAATCAGTTTGACGTTTGTTCAAATTTGACAAGGCAGCCAGTGTTGCCATATCACACTAAATGTTGGCACATGGAAAAAAAACAAAAATCGTATTTTAGAATCGGAAAAAATAAAATAAGTCTGTAATGTTATTAGGCAATAGGAAGTGTTTCGGTAATGTCAGATAAAAATTTATTGATCACATGTCGAATGAAATAAAATAATAAAACGTAGCGGGATTTACAAACACACCACAATAAAATACAAAAACACATCCAGTTTATCGGGGGAAATGCTGTTTGCTCAAAAAACATTTTTATAAACATTTTATTGGCCAATAAAAGTGTTGCCCGCCGCATACGTTGGTCAAAGCTAGATATTTATTATGACGTCGTGTTCAATAATGCCGTGATAGTCAACTATTCGATTAATTGGGATCACAATACAAATTAATAATATTTTTATTCGAAAAAAAAACTCGATTTATTCCGTTGATACAATTCAACGGCTACATCCGCGATTTATTTAATTATGCATCATAATGATTTTTTTTATTTTTATGCTGGGCTATAAAAATAACAATTTTATGCTACTCATATGTAATAAATTAATCGATCTCTGATTGAGGGATCAAGCCGAGCGGGGAAATTGAATAGTGGATTTATTGATCTGGATTTATATAGAAACTTTATCGCCGTACAAAGTAGCGATTTATATTGATGAGTTCATAAACCGACGTTCCAAATTGATAGTAAAAAAAAATCCGGTCCAGAATAAAATGTGAAACAAACGGAAAATGTGACCCCCAAAGAATATTTTCGACTGGCTCAGCCTAATTAGACGCGGTAAAATTTTTAATACAGAATTTTATTGCCATAGTAAAACCATAAAATAAAAGTGAATCAGAATATACACGCCGGTGATGTCATCTCATTGTATCGAAACAAAGAAATAAAAAAAAATAATAGCATTTAACAATCGAAGTTCTGCACGTGTCAAATTCGCGAATGAAAGTTTCGATATTATCTTATGTAGAATTTATTGAACGGTTATACTGTACAAGCGGCTCGAGAAAAACTACAGTCGGTTTAGAAAGTCAAGTGCCCTTAATTTTATGTATCGATATTAACAAGTGTTCGGCATGTGGACAGGTGTTGTACCTATCCGTGGTGGTGCATCTATAATTTTACTGTTTTAAATTGCGTCATGATCAAAATTTGCATAATCGTTTGATATTTATGAGCCACATCAGTGCTTATAAATAGTTGAATTTAATAACGCCATTATCGACTCACTCAAAATAAATTGTCTGTATGAGAAACTCTTAACTCTGTATGATTCAAGAACTTGGTAATGCATCATGGATATATTTAATACATCAAGAGATAAAGCTTTATATTAAATAAATTAATATTTTTTTAAGAAGTGACTCAGTTTTATAAAATGACAATGTTTCGTATGTAAAATATTCGTGTACACATTGTAGACCGCTTATCCAAAAATTTATTGACGTAATCCGTTCCGGATAATGCAAAATTATGATTATTAAAAAAAACGCACTCGCAATACATAATATACAATCATTAAATTTAATTATATATGTTTTTATTTATTCAAATCGTCGTCGTTGATGTTTCATGTAACTATGACGTATCTTCGACTGGACAAGCATTGCTTAGTCATTCGGTGGTCTGAAAAAAAATTGATTCAAGCTGAATCGATCTCTTACAGCCGTTGAAAACCGAAGAAATCTCACCAGTACAGGAAGTTTTTCTACACTTTTCATTCTGAGGGATATGAAAGATTCGTCTTTAAATCTTGATCATCGAGCTGATTTTTTTTTCAGAGGCCTTTACTATCATCTTTTCGTTAATTTTAAACCATTTCTTATCTGCTATAATATTAACCTCTTGGAAAATGTTTTAGTGAACGATATTCATCACATAAGATTGGGATTTATCTGCAAATCAAGTGCTAAACGAAGAGACGAAAGCTTATCTTATTTTGTCATATAATGCGTCATTGTGATAGATATTAAACTACAAGAGCAATACACAGAAAACGAAGGACATTCCTGGCTGAAGAACGTCATGTTTTGATAAATAAATATTTAGAATTTTTCAGAACTTCGTGAGCTGTACAAATTAGAGGGACCAGAAAGAAATCGCGTATTTTATGAACCGACGTTTGTGTTCAAACTATATGACTGTCATAACACATTCATCAATATCTTGACTTAAAATGCATGGGATCTCCGAGAGACCCTCTTCAAGTGCTAACGATATTATATCCCAATTTTAGCAATGGAAATTTAATGAATCCGCCTAAATCAGTACTACTCTTCAAATTCGAGGATGACGTATAGAAATCTCAGGTTGAATGAGATCCTCGTTTAACCATTGAGGAGAGTTACATTCATTTACATTTACAATACCCTCCATATTCATCAGACGACTATTAATCCCATTATTAACTTTTCATCTCCATGAAGCACGTCCTTAGAGAATAACGATTTCTAAATGCGGCAGGGGTTGAAAACCACTTAATCGAGATTTTGATTAAAAATCGGCAAGTGTTTTGATCAAAATAAGATCACAAAGCTGATCGAGAGATAGCAAGTGGCTGGTGGCACACAAATATGTAAAATACGCGATTTATTCTTGGTATCCTAATATAAATACGATTTTCACAATTGTCTAATTTTTAAATATGAACACTTTACTCCTTTTTTGCACGGTTTTAAAATAACACGCTCCACTACAAAGAACAAATACTATATTTTTGTGTAAAAAAGTAAACAAAATGATAAAATTTATCAACTAGCAGCTGCTTTAATTCACGAAGGCTTGCAATTTGCTAAGAGCACGGTACAGCATTTTCTCACGTATGATCCCGACCTAGAACGAGCTTAAAAATTCCAATGAGACCTGCAAATTTGTATGCCTGGATACCAAGAAATGTATTAACAACTTGCGAATCAAAAAAACACTAAGAAATTCGACAACAAAGGACAGTTGTAACAAATAAAAATCTTCATTAGATTTTAAAATAAAACGGTCATCGCCTTTTTACAGTGTATTCCGTTTTCAAATGCAGTATTTATTTAGTTTTAGGCAAGTAAGAGACTTTCTAAAATTAAATTTGGAGCTAGTGAAACATATTATTTATATCGTGTAAAATTTATTGATAAATAACTATCGCATTGTAAATACATCACGATCACCCGGTGGAAATTTACAAATGAAGGATAGGAAAGGGTCGTTAGAGACTTGATAGGTTTAATTTACGATTGTCAGCTATCGATAGAGCCGCTACAGAACTTTCGACGGAAATTCAGACAATCGTCAAGTTGTGCAAAACGCGAATAAAACATTCTCCCCACTGTACGCAAGTACGTGATGGCAGCCGTGCCAACAGATAGATGTTGCGAATACAAAAAAAAAAACGCACAATGTTATATTCACGACTCGCCGCATTATATTCGCCGACACGTGATATTGAAAAAGAGGTGATGGGCCGTTGTTAAAATTTTTGTTAATGAATATTACATACAAAACGGTGGTGTCACGTGTGCAGCTTTAATTTCTCCACATCGGAGTTAATCGGCCGTATTGAAATTTTTGGGCGGGAAGATAATTACAGGCTGCCATCTTGATTTCACATTGACGGGGCGCCAAATTTGAATTTGAAATGACGGCTTTTTGATGGGCCGTAATGGATTTTTTTTACACAACACAATCTTTTTTTTATCCACCGTAACAAACATCTCAGCATCGGCGGTTATTATTCCGTTTCGCAACAATAATCGTATCGCAAATCGGGGCATAATGGTAATAATATTTTTTGAGAATAATCGTGCCGGATTACAATAACGAATTTAAAAATAAATAAAAAATCTATTGCGTGCGTGATCAGGCTCCATTATTCCGGCAAGAAAGTAGTCCCACCCGAAACGGCGGATAGATAGTGTCTCGTTTGAAATCGTACGACCGGAATAATTAATTTCCGAATGACCGCTCCTGCAATTACTCACGAAAAAAAAACAAAACCGGAAAAAATGAGCGATGTTTTAAATCGATGTGACGGAAACTGGTTTTCGGTTGTCTCTCGCGGTTATTAATTCGGGGGGAAAAGAGAGTGAGCACATTTTCGAAATTGTATTTTTGATTTGACCCGTACGGAAATATGTGTATCAAACAAACAAATCCGCTGTAACAACCGGTTCGCTCCGATTATCATAAAGTTAATACTTAAAAAAAAAAACAACGGCGTAACATAATACACTTGACAAAAAATATATATTTGGATCGATCAGATTACATGGATGCTGGGGATTCACAGATAAACACACCAATACATAATTCATTAATGCACAATGCTTTCAAAGCTTCCTTATCAATCGTCTGCAAAATCAAGATGGTCAAGCTGGCAACCTCCGTAGATTGCCGACCTGGTCTGAATATTAATGTTCGATAAATAAAAAAAATCCATTCAATCCGATCATAAATATAAGAAGTTATCGTGTTTCAATAAAACTTAATGTAGATCGAAAAAATAGATTTTTCGAGTTCGAATTGCATTACAACAATTTCAGGCAATGGTGCACTTTGCATCCATTCGTATTTAAAACCATTTTTTTACAGTTAGATCCGCTCGAGGGGTAGGTTTTACTACCTGTCCCCTTGAAAGTATTTAGCGATAACGTCGTTGATTCGAATATATTATAAACAGTTTTAGTCTCTTTTTAGATTAAATCATCACAGATGCACTTGATTAGCGCTTTGGTTTCAGTCATTAGATCATACAGCCTGTTTCAGAATCTTACTGATTTTATTTCAGATGTTCTTGCATACTAATTCTTGAGCTTATAAAAGCTTGTTAGCTAATTGTCATATATTCAGAGTTAGATTTGATCCGATTTCTGTACACAATACGTCATCATCCACTCTCACTACTGTCGCACTTCGAGGGTTATTTTTTAGATTAAAATAACCATTAGAACTCTTTCTTCTAATATATTTTACAGAGTTTAAAAATGCGTTGCATAAAGAATTACTCATTAAATTAATCTAGAAGTAGGCGATATATATTTGTAATTAATATTGCTTTGTCAATTCTTTCTTCGCCTGCTTTCTAAATTTCAGTAAAACGATTAAATCATTTTCTATCTAGACAAATAATGATCTCCACTATAAAACTTCATAGATACCGCCTCCAAAATTCATCTAGTATTAGCGTAATGAGATGAAAATATTATCATTATTCACCCTTTTTCATTATAAAGATATATTTTGAAAAAACTCTCAAACATTTCTATGTAAAAAAAGTAATTGTGAGACATGGTATGCCGATGAAGTAGACAAAGAATTGCCTTATGAGTCGAGATATTAATTCGAATAAAAACCGCGCTAAAAGAGATCAAAATATAAAAACTAGAACATAAAACTTGATATGTCGCTGAAAAAAGATTAAAAAAGGTTTTCCCCCAAAATGCCCTTGGTTAATGGCGAGAATCTATTGTTTTAATAACGCACGTATTAAGATTTGAAACTTTATTTATTTCATCTTACTCGGAGTCGTATAAAAAATATTTTGTAATAAAACGACCGTGTTATAAATGAATTATAAATAAATTATATTATTAGTAGTGAAAATTTGCAATGTATTGAAGTGATAAATAGAAAATGGCTTTGGTAATTTGGCTTAATTGAGCAATTAATTATTACATTATCGACGGATCAAATTTATTAACAAATACCATATCACGCATGTCCGTAAGCTAACTAATAGTATAACATCCCAACATCATTTATTTCAAACAATGGTTATTATGAGCCGAGTAAAAAATAAACGACTGTGAAATCACGCGGCGGAGAAAGCAAGTGATAAAAAAAATGTTGTATGAGTTGCTGAAATGGTAAGAGCATTTTTTTGCAGTAATTACAAGTGCAGGTTCAATTTGCATTAATATTAAGCAATGTCATGTTGTTTTATTTTTTTTTTCATCTGCACTATTCCTATTTTGAAGACCGTAATTAGCCGATCATAAGTGAGTCGCGAGTCAAATTTTTATTCATTTGAATACATGTGTTGAAAATAACCTTGCTCTCTTCGATGTACATTTTTTTCTGGCATCAATCCGCCTCGACGAGCGGTATCTAGAGCGGGGTGTTTAAGGATGCAAATTTTATGGAAAATTCTAATGCGATCGATTGATTATTTTCTGAATCGGAATTTCTATTAAATAAATATGAGATAATCTCGTTTTAAAATTGGTGTATTCAGATTAGTGTTAACGCAATAGTTACACAAGAGCGCAAGAAACGCCTCGTCACAGGCTGCGGTACCTTGTACACTTCACATTTGATGACTTGCTTTAAATTAGCTCACATACGGTCCCATTGTGTGGACCGCGCCGTATCAGAAGGAGTGATGATAAAGCTCAACAATTTTTACCGTACACATCATTAAATATTCTCAGAATCATTCCGAGGGTATTCATTCATCGGTCATAGGGATTAGAAATTGGCCGTGCAAAAAAAATGCCAGCAGGCTAATTAATTAAGTCGGTTCGTATTGTTTCGATTTTTTTTCAATTGATAATTGTTGCTCACCTTCTAAGAACGCCGCCCAATAAGGAAGCATTCAAGCATTCAGGTGGCGATAGTCTTCTCTGGACCTCGCCCACTGTCACTTTGTACTTGCTGGTGCTGGACAATAAACTCAGTCTTCCGGGTACCGAGCAGAAGACATCGCTGGGTGCACCCATATTCAGTCCTCCTCCCATGTCTTTTCCTTTCATATCTAAAAAAAATATACACAAATTAATAATCATCGTATAATACACGGAGACTACTATTTTAATTATAATTAATCAGAAATCTATTTTCGATTAAATTCAATATCTAATAAGATATTGAATGTCAGATAATAAGCGCAATAGTTAAATTGAAAAAATATTTATTCACATAATTTTCTTGTTTGAAAACGACATGAGGTTGTAAATAATAAGTTGACATGGTTTTAAAAATGTAGATGGTTGTAAATAATTTATTAAGAAAATCAGGCAAATCGGATTGGTACATAGTTTTGTTTTTTTTTACGTAAAGCTATTCTGACGATGTTAATTAATTTGAAGGTTACTCCTTGTATATCTTCAATGGTCGTAAAATAGCTCTTAAGGCCCTCAATACACTTCATAACAGGGTTTCCCAAACTATGATCCGCAGAATACTTGTGTTCTACGAAGCCTGATGTTTATGACACAGGCAGAGTTTTTGAATAGAACTTAGTTAAAGCAATCAAAATCGGACTAAAAAATTCAAAAATTTAAAAAATGTTTTGGATGAAGCCGTGTAAACTCTCTAAAATCTAGACCACTTAAATTTAGAATATTTAAAATGATGTGCGACGTAATAAGTAGTAAACATAAAGCTCATTAATCATATACTGAAGTGAAAACCATTATTATAAAACTTCTTGAAGGCATAAAATAATCCAGGACAAAATTTTGTTGAAGTTTTAAACAAATACTTCATGATTGATAAATCATGCATATCTGCCAGATATTTTTACAAAGTGTAATGCAGTTAACTTATTACTCAAAGAAAAAGTATTACTATTTTGAAAACAAATGATAAAATTGCTTATTTTGATAAAAAAAAATACAATTTTGGATTTCATCAGATGAATCTAATAATTTCGATTGTTTTCCTGCCTCACATGAATGTTTGAATGAATTAAGATTCAAAGGCTATAAAAAAGTGTCCAAAGAATTAATTTTCCAGACAACTAAACTAGTATGATTAAGCGTGTGTAATTATGAAACACTTATTGATTTAATTTCTAATTTTAGACAAAAATGTAAAGATCTGCCATTAACCGATCCGTCACGGTGGCTCGAAAACAACCGCGTCGTCCGAGGGTGTCTATTGATAATGGAAAGTAGACCCTAAGTATTTTAAGTCAAGTCAATAATGAATTCTTCATCAATATGCACGGTGAGGTTGTATGATTTCTGAAGCTCAAAACAAGCTATTATTATTTTATTTCCGTTTCCTACAGCCTATTTATGCTAGGCAGGATTTTCTTGAAGTGTAGGAACAGGCTCGATGCCATACCGATAAAAGAATTTAACTCACTAATATGAGTTAACTCACTGATATCAAGAAGATTTGCGATTCGATGAGAGTCATTGAGAGTTTTATTTATTCATACTAAATAAATAATGAGTATGAAATTACGGAAACATAAAATGTAAGCAGTAAGTGTTCTATTTGAGAAAATAATTGGGGAGTCTCTGCCCTTTTTTTTCTTTTAATTCAAATTTATTAAAATCCTAAATATTTCAGACGTAAATTTCGGGGGGAAAAACGCAAGAGCAAGTATCCAAGGTACTAAAATGAAACGATACTGTAAAAATTGCATGCAAATAGCGGAAAAACGTGAATTCCGGACACGTAAAAACGAAATTCCACTGTATTAGTTTTTTTATTATTTTTTGTATCTACTATTCTGATAAAAAAATTCAGAGCTTATGATTTTTTTTTCTATTAATCCATTGTCATATATTGTGATATTGTTGATTTAAATATAAAATAATAATTTAAATACGAAGCGTTTACATTATGACACGATGATTGCATAAGAAAATATCTGCATATATAAATGCTACACATTAGCATTCATTCATATACACAATGGCATTGTGCACAGACCCTAAAAACCAATCATCGCAATTTATATCATTTCAATCGCAATGACATCACATTCTCATTGGCATATCGGCGCTCCAGTGTTGAGAAACTGTGGTAAGGATATTAATATGCATAGAAAGTGCACATTAGTGTTAATGTGTAATGGATAAAGATTTACGACTGTTTGTATTGTGTATTGGAATGAGCAATTACGTCTTGCAAAACGATTTAAACGCGTCGTTATAACGTCTGAAAATATTCTGCCACCCTTTCCACGCCGTCTTTATAGCGTCTGGAATTTTAAATATTTTTGCGAAAATATTTTAGATTAAAAAAAATGATCCAAATCAATTTCTGCAACGTCCCGCTATCTTATTACGTCGCGACCGCACATGTATTCGAATTTAGAAGATGATGCATAAAAAAACTATTTACGACATCCGCAAAATGCGATCGCAATTTGAAAACGAAATTGCAAATTGAATAACCCAATTTGATTTTTAAATATATACATGTGAATTTTGAATTTTATAATATCCGCTCGGAGTAAAAAATCTGATGGACGGTATTGATGCGAATTTGGACCAAAAATTTATGGCATGTCATATTGAATCTTCGGTATTGTAATATAAGTCCATTTTCTAGCTAATGTGATTGCAAAAAATGTCATTGTTAGCTGGGCCACATTTGGTATTGCCAATTGTGGCATCGCGATGAATAGACGACGGCCGAATAAATAGGTTGTTATTTGATGCCTTAGGGGGAATGTTTTAAAAACCATACAAACACCATTGAAAATAAATAACACGGTGTGATACACATTGTAGTAATGATGTTTTATTAAAAAAAACTGTGAGAAACACCGTAAATTTATTCTTAAAAAATAAATCAAACTTACTTTTAAGTAATGGCAAATCCGACATAAATCCCGTATTATCATCCAAGCCTGTATTCTGCAAAAAATTAAATATTTATTTAATATATCTGAAATATGTAGCGTCTTGTTTATATATTGTATATAGCTAATAATCGAAATTTAATTTTGTTAAGAGGCACCATTGTGTCCAGCATCTCCAAGGATATGTATGTATTCTTATAAATAAAAATAAAAACGTATCGAATGGCGAAAAGAATTTAATAATCTCGAAGGAAAATATTTCGATGGGTTTTCATCCGTTGAGTAATTGGTGCATTCTTAACATAGCTATTGAAAAAAAAATCGAATCCATCTAATAGCCTCTGTATTATCTTTAAAACGATGTCAGTACACATATTTCGAATTCTGAAATATTTTCAAATACATGGCCGCCGAGTTTAATAAGATTTTTTTTTTGTGTATAAGGACAGACATTATGTATAAGTAGTAATAATTCTTACATGGGGGTAAAACTGTACCTGTCCATCATCGACTGCCGCTTGCAATGCCTGATGAAGAGACAGAGGGTCGTGGTGGTCATGATGAGGTAGGCGACCTCCACCGCCCCCACCGACCCCAAAATCCCGACCTCTGTCTCCACCATATGGAAAGCTTGAGTGTGGTAACTGCTGAAATTAAAATAAAAAATAATTAAAACACAGTGAAAAATTACCGTGGGATATATTAACGTTTTAATCCGCGCAGATTTACTTTATAAATTTATATCAGTTTAACGATCGAGTGTATGACAGATGGATAACGAGCCGTCATTAAAATACCATTTTCGAGCGCATAGTTAAATGAGGAATACATCTGGGAACCGCACTTAAAAATGTAATAATATCGAAGAAAATATTCATTTAATTATTTGACGCGTTAACGACGCGAAATTTTAAATAATTACACATAATCGCATCACTGTATTCGTCATACATGACCGATGAAGGGTTCGGTACGAATTCTAAATTTCATAATGAAATTCTTGCAAATTAACTTTTCTTGCAATCGACAAAGGGATCTCCGGCAACGGAATGTGCGAGAGTCTTTGAACTATTCGAAACATTTACCTGAAACTTAAAGATACGAATAGAAAACTTTTTACAGCAACAGAATATTTTCGCCATTACAGAATGCAAAAATATGAATGTAACCCGTTTTGAAAGCGGAATCGAAGTGATATTGATAAGCTCGGGTTTTTGAATCGCGGCACTACGTAAATTTATAAAATCTGGTTCAGAATTCCATCGCCCTACCCCCGCTGCTGCATAATACGATAAGGAGGGGTTGGAAATTCCTTCGGGCTATGGAACAGGACGAGGGGATGGGATCTACCCTCGGCCCCGTCAAACTCGCGAAATGTTAACAGACTAAAAATTATCAAATTTCATTTTCGACTATGCCGAACTATATTCGATCGAAAATATATCAATATTATCAAAAAATACAGCACTTTATTTTAATGATATTCGGACATTATGCACATATATAAAATAATCATAATTAATTGAATATATCCATCACACATACCATTATTCGTGTGTATGATGCTTAAATATTCTTAGTGGTTGGGAATTTACTAACGCAGAAACAATTCGAACTATGCCGTAAGATTAAGCGAAGCATGCGGTTTCTTGTGCGTAGATAGTTGCTGCTAATACACCACCGAATAACTCGCCTGACTAGGGGGTTGAATGGGGGCGAGGGGTGATGTAAATATTTTTACTCACTACATGGTTCTGTAGGTCTTCTCTGTGCCCTCTGTGCAGACTGAGTTGGTCTTGTGTGGGCCTGAGCGATGCCAGCTGACTGTAGTGGTGCTGTAGTGATCCGGCGTGATGCAGAGGTCCCAGGGTTTGTCCGTAGGGGTCTGTCGATAAGTATTCGAGGGGTCCATGGTTCTGCAAATAAAATCAATTTAATAATCATATATCAACACAATAAGTCAATTTATAATATAAACAAATATTTTTACACGGTTTTCAAATAAAACAGTCCACTAAAAATAACGAATACTATATTTTTACACAAATTAATTGTTTTACACGTTTTCCGGAAACAAAAAAAAATATTTTCAATTCGGCACGCAATTGCATCCCAGTACTAATTGGCACAAAAGGACATAATTTGATGTCACAATAATTACAATATTTTTTTTTTTAAAAAACTGCCGATAAAAATCTAATAAAATATTTATTTAAATTCACCAAATAAATATAATTTTTGGAAAAAGCCCTGATTATTTAAATAAGAGATTAAAGATAATATTACAATTTCTTTGAAGTAAGCAGAACGTATTTTTTACATTTAATGATAACGACTTCCGACTAAATAAAAGGACGAAGTAAACTGCTGCTATGAAATAAGTTATGATAATAATTTATGATTTTTTTTACGCGATGATTTATGCCTATGAAGGGATTCATGATTTTTTATGAACTCCATTTCTTTTTACCATGTATTTCCATGTATCTACCGCGCAAATGGAGAGATGAGTGTATATTCATTTTTAAGTAACTGGGAAATATTTTATTGAAACTCGGAAATTGTAATTTATTAATTATTAGTATTTTTATAATAAAGGTTTGATATTATATATAATTTTATTGCAATTTATTAAATTCCAATACGATTCTTTTAATACTCGTTGAAGTTAAATAAACTCGCCAAAAATATCCTAGAAAATAATTTATTTCAATAACAATAAAAAATAATTTGAATAATTGATAAGGAATATTTCTAAAGAAAAATATATAAAATATTCTCTATTAAGGCCTAATTTAACATTTTTTGGGCGAATCTGTGATTTTTTTGTTAATCCCAAATAAATGACCCCTGGTAAAATAATAATTTTATTGATTGAGTTTATAATTATGTTTACAAAATTGCGTAACTCTTTAGAAGCTATTTTTTCTTTAATAATGTCTTAGTAATAATAAACACATAAATTAAAAAATACAATAAGTGTCATAGTAGCTTTGTATTAATATATATCAACAGGATTTTTTTTACTAAATGCACAATCAATTATGTAGAAAGATCTAAACTACAGTTCTACTTCTTTTAGATTATGAATTATTAAAATTTTAAATGGTCTTTTCATTTATAAAGTTTAATTTTTCGAGATACAGCAATATGGCTTTTTAGCGTCTATATGTTTAATGTCTAAAAACTTTAATTAACTAAATATTGAGTTAACAAATTTTACATAAAATAAGAAAGAAAACGCAGCGGTACATTGACATCTTTGATACAAAATACTATAGTCATAATAATAATTCAACGAGTGTTATGACTTGTAGGTAACATGCATGTATTTCTATAATGCAAGTTAACCTTATTTAATCATTATTTAACCAATATTTATGTGAGTAGTTTTGGGCGTAGGAATTAATTAATTTAATCCCATCTATTTTGTGTTGAATAAATATTTACATAAAACAATTAATATAAAATTCAATCCAACTGAAATAATAATATTAAAATTAATCAGTGTCGCGGTTTGACACTGGGGGGAATATTAGTGTGAGAGACTCATTCCTCTTGCATGTTTAGAATGTTTATCGACTCTTTATATGGAAGAATAGTGATTTGGAATCTTTCTGTAACGTCAATCATCCATCGTAGTCAAATAAATAAATAAATAAGATTTATTAAATTTGGTAATACATACATATTTATATTTTTAACTACAATGGATGGATGGCATAATAGAGAGATTCCAAATCACCATTCACCCATATAATGATTCGATAAAGATTTTATAGATGCAAGGGGAATGAGTCTCTTATACTAATATTCACCTCAGTGTCAATTATCGACACTGGTTAATTTTTAATATTATTTCAGCTGGATTGAAATTTATATTATTTATTCAAAGAATGATATATGACATTAAATTCATTAAATTCAACGCGCTAATCTACCTACATATTTTTTTTATAAAACATGCTAAGGTAATGGGTTTTTTCCACTTACATACCCTTCTTCCCACTAGCCAATGTCATAAAGAATTCCCTGAATTCATAGCTTTCATCAGACACCTATTCGACTAATAGCTGAGTTGCGGTCAATTAACATTATCGAAATAATATTCATGCTACTTACAAGCCATAACACTGGTTTGTAGCCATAGCTATTACACTAGTTGGATATGACTTATCATGAAGTTATATCGGCTCAGGATATTCTTCGCGATTCAATGGAACCAGATATATTGATACTCTAAGATATTAGGTTAAAAATGACTTTTATAATAATAATATATTTTTACAAAACTTGAAACTAATAATTGGGAAAGTTATTTTTCAAAAGATTTTTTTTGATATTGTTTATTTTTTATTAATTATTGATATGAAAACTATGTTTGCTGCAAACGCCGTGGCAAGGCTCTTAATCTACTTTCGAGCGAATACTTTGTCATAGTGAAACGCGGCTCAAATCCGGTACTCCCTTACGGCTGATCCCTTTTCTCGGGTCACTAATGTAACTTATGTCGTTCCATTATCCACGCCGGCGCTGTAGCCGAAGGCATGTTTACGGTTCAATCAATTCCGTCGGGCGATGTGATTAGATTATTATTAATTGAATAGCAATATGTGCTCGTTTAAAAGATTGCACTTTGCAAGTGCCACGATCTGCACGTTATGCATTTAACCGCTTAATAAATAATCAGTGGCGCAACATATATGTTCATGAACGATAGTTAAATGTGGCCGTTCATGCGTCGAGTTACCAGATCAAACGGCAAATCTGCCGTGTCTGCGACAGGGCCGCCGAGGGCAGAATTAATAAAAAAAACTTTTTTTTTTTTAAATACTTATTTAACGTTAGGATGACGACAAATACGATTCAAACGCATCGGCTTTTAAACACGTTCCGCCGCTAATATGAGATAAGGACGGTTTCAGCTTAGGCGAATAAATAATTTATAATTCGACGTCTTTCGCAATGCGGCATATAAATCATTACAATCTGATTTATAAGTCATGAATCAACTTTTCTTCAAGATTTCACACGTATGCTCAGAACCGGAAGAACGCACCGGCAAACCGCTTATGAAATGATATCGGTTTTGACAGTGTATAACGAGGCGGAGTGTACTTCTACGATATGTGTTATTTTATGGTTGATGATGTAACGTTGTCGCTCACCTGTGTGGGGCTCTGCGCGGTGGCATGGTGAAATGGCGGTGGGAAGTAGGGTGGCTGGAAGTCCGGGGGGTGCGAGGCAGGCGGAGGGGGCTGGTGATGCTGGGGGGGGCCCGTGGGGGCGCGAGCCCCGCCACCTGCACCCCCGCCTCCTCCGCCGCCCCCGTACGCTCCCACCGCCGCCGCGATACCTCCGTGGCCCCCTGCGAGACGTTCCTGCAACAAAATCAAGAAAAAATAATTAATATTTGGATACAATAAATACATGGAATTATTAAACGCACAGAATGAAGCGGGGGTCACCGGTGACCGGCGATGAATAAATCGTAAGAAACGATGGAGCAACGGATATGTCATATTATGTTAATATTAGCGCGGTATTCAACTTGTTGAATATCTACTTAAAATATACCAAGAATGGATCATTTAATTTTAAAAAATGTCAAAAACATTTTAATGTTGCAGCAGATATAGATTTAGAAGGATTAAAAGTTTATGATTTATCTTAGACATTACATAATAATGCTGTAGAAGAAATAGTCAAGAAAGATGTTTTACAATGGTTAGAACTAGTTTTAAGATGGTTGATGACCGTTTATTTTCTTAATTAAAAAAAACGCCTTCTGAAAGAACTATATACTGAACACCTCTTCACTGCGTTTGTCCGTTATATCAAGGTATTTATCAAAATATAGTTGAACACCATACACCCGTCACGACGACTCTAAAACAAGTGCGTCGTCCGAAGGGGTCTACTTATAATGGAAAATAGACCCCAATCATTTCAAGTCAAGATATTGATAAAATTTTCATCAATATCTAAGAATAAAAATAGTTATTCATTATATGCTTCATAACTTAAACGATATTTTGTATTCTTAAACTAATTAATATAACGCATAAATGACAAGGGCACTCAGTGATATTCCGCCGCAGACTGAAGATACGCCGCCGGTAGCCCGATCGCCGAGTTCTCGCCGCACGTGTCAATCGCACGGTTTCAGTCGCACCCGGCATATCGTACCGTATACGAGCGAGAAAAAACATCGAGCCCGTGGCAACAGAGGCGAATATCGTTTTTTTTCGCAATTTCGGACAATAAAGGATGATGATTATTTATAATATTTATTCTTTAGACTTTTTTAGACCAATATAAAAGTTTGTGATATGCGGGATTTATATTAAAAGAGTTATTCGAGAAAAATCAAAAACTTGGGGTTCCAAATAGAGCCCATCGGCATGGCTAGGTATTTTTTTCTATGCCGTACTTTTTTCAGTAAAATTATTTTGTATCTTACATATTTTTAGGTAAAATCGTACTTTTAAATCGTGTAAGGAAAAGTAATTTTCACGGGCTTTATCCGTGTTAATCTATCATATTCCACTTTATTTTTTTTAATAAGATGGAGCAATTCCCAAATTTACAAACCGGTAAATTTGTAGTTATTGTGGAATATTTGATTTCTATCCGACAATAATTTTTCTTTTACTTTTTCTTCCATCGTGGTCTACAAAAAGCGATATTTTGGTTCTTAGATCATGTGATCATATTGAATTATTAAACGATTAGTTATAAAAGTTCATACTTCTTTTGAAAGCACTTCTGGAATTAAATTTTACACATGGCGTTTTGCTACTTCAGCGATTCTGTCATTGCTGGGCGATTTAATTTAAATCTTCCCTATTTAAAACATGAATGAAGACAATGAAGATTTAAGAATATCGAGTTACAGAGAGAAGCAAAGGTTAAATCAACAAAGGTTCATTTAAAAAAAAATAGAAAATTGACTCGGACACTAATAGATCTTCGATGATAAGCTGCCAGATCTAACGAGCACTTGTCCGATACAAGGAAATATATTAATATAACAATAAAAAAACTACTTAATTTTTTTTATGTATTATTTAAATGAAAATATGAATATATTGTAATAATTAAAATTGAAAAATCAAAATAAGGAACTAAATATATAGCACGTACACTCGTAGCACTGATTTTCATCATACAAAGCGTTACAATATGGATGAATTCCAAGATTAGTGTACATAATCCGGAGACTGATTCAAGATTGATCAATGATAATTCAAAAATTGAACAAATGATGATGAAACAGCAATCATAAATGGCTCAGTGACAGCTGAACAAAAAAATCGACATTGTTCAATCATGTCTTTGATTATAAAAATAATAATAATATCAATAATAAAAGCTCTTATGCATATTTTAATTTACATTTTCTAATTAAAACTGCATGTAAATTAAGTTCACATTTAATTGTAAATATTTTTACAATGGTGATTTTCGTGATTAATGGGCAATACTTGTGATATTCAATAAATCGTTTACTTTAAAATGCGATCATGTATATATGTAAATCAGGCCACAAATTAAGAAATACTTTTTTTTATATTTGTCATAAATAATGTTGAATAACCAGCCTAATCACAGGATGCACATAAAACAATCCAGGCCATAAACCTGGATTTTTATATGCATTTTTATATTGAATTTTTATGACTTAATAAGAATTATCCGCGACACACTATAAAAAATTAACATAAGGGTCACACACTACTCGTTATCAATAAAAACGCATGAAAATTCTTTTATGGAAATGAATAAATTAATACCACCTATCATTATTCTCGGGCATTTGAAGCAATTAAAAATAAATTTATGTCTCGAGATACACGTATAAATTTATGGATTTATATGTATACGAACGATATAACTACTGTATTGATTTTTATTCGATGCGAATTAAAACGTGACATTTATAAAAGAAGCTATTTCGTGCATAGATTTATTCGAAAAATAAAATGACGTAAATAACGATAATCGTTAGATAAAACTTGGCGCGCTTTCCGCTCGGCGCACTACTACCAACGTGAAAATATTCCGTGTAATATATTCGCCAGGGGATACAATGCTCCAAAATCAAGAATCATCACGTATGTGTAATATTGAAATCAAATCAATTCCGTTTCAATCAATCGCGTTCACTCAACAACGTCAAAACATCTCCGACGGAATGACGGCCGCCATTAACCGATCCCGCCTTTTTAATTTGAAATCGCGAGACAGCGCGCAGATAAAGTTGCCAGCTGAAAAAAACCGTGTCGAGAATTCGGCTATCGATTAATCAAAATTCGAATAATGTTGTCCCGTTACCGGATTTTTTTTTAAATACGCGATCATTATTACGATTATAATTATACACGCATTGACAAGTCAATCATGTTTAGCGATACACATGCGTTCGTAATCGATCAAGCTAAATGATCCAAAAGGGAAAATGCGAGCGATAATTTTTTGCACGACGGATCCGATATGCATCCGACGCTGCATATTCTGAAATTGATTAAAAATCTGAAAAAATCCACATTGTTATCGCGATCGGCATCGCCGTCGAACGTAGATGAAATCTTATTCATGAATTTCGACATACACAAGCTGTGACGCAAAAAATGCATTTATAAGCTGTCAATCAATTCGGTGATAAGTTCATTCGTGCATTGCCATGATACAATTATGATTGGGAACATTTTTATCGGACTCCTCCGAAATGTAATACATATATCCAGATCGACAAGAGAGCTCGGATATTTCTAAACTCGAATAATGACCAATGTATGACTTTCTAAAATTGTAATAATAGATTAGAGATTTGCAATATAGATTTATTATTAAAACCACGGGGACACGAATATACTATGATATAATTTAATGAAAAAACGAATTTTCTTATTGAACTAATTCCGATTCGTATTTTTTTTTTGTCAATGATAATTCAAGATTTGCAAACGATGATGAAACAACAATCACGGAGAGCTTAGTGACAGCCAAATCAATAGCTCAACATTGTTCATCAAATCCCATGTCAGCAATAACATAAGAAATGACATCGCTTGAAGACGAAGGCCCGCGTGGTCATCGTTTTGGACTGTTACACATTTTAACACATAGATCCTTTGATTTATACCACTTTACAATTTAATTTAAATTAAATTTAAATCATCGTAATTGTTCCTTAAAAATAATATTAAAAATTGGAAAAAGATCGCAATAACATGTCTAAAAAAAGTTAAAATATCATAAATCAATTGTATTAAAAATAAATATTTTTTAATGAAAAAAAAACCTAATAAAAAATCATGCATCTCAATTTATTTTCAAAATGTAGAGAAAATTATATATTTTTTTAATATTCAGCAGAATTTTTATACCAATGCAAAATTATTTAAATCATTAATCTATAAGAGACATTCAGCAAATCTGATCTTCATGCTAAAGGGCGTGATTTATTTATCAATAAATGGGTTCGTTCATATTCTGTGATAATTTTTCATATTTTAAACTCTACAGAGATGAATTTATTCATTTTTCACGGAATTTACAAGCAATGAATTAAAATAGATATATTCAAATTTAATAAAGCTTAAAAATGAATTTAAAAAACTAAAGGAGGACATTCGTTTATATATTTTATGAGAAAGTAAAAAGATTCTGATTTATCAAAATTATCGTCGAAATCTGTTGAATGAATGGCAAGATTTTCGAACTATTACGAAATCACTTTCATCACCGGAAGATATCAGTTAGAGCATCAGATCTAAATGAAAGCAATAGTTTTTTTCACAAAACAATAAAGCTCGTTCAGAATTTATTAAAAAATGTCTAGTTTAGCCGATGAAGTATATTGGGTAACCCAAGTTGTAGATTTTTCTCGAATAACTCCTTTAATATAATTCCTACAAACTTTTTGTATTTGTTTAAAAGAGTCTATAAGAATAATGATCATTGTCCTTTATTGTCTGCAATTGCGAAAAAAAAATAAAAACAATAATATTCACTGCTGTTGCTACACGCGCGATGTTTTTTCTCGCTAGTATCCGGTACAATATGCCGAGTGCGAATGAAAAGTAAGAGTGACACGTGCTGCGAAATCTTAGTCTGCGACGAGATTAGTTAAAAAATTTAAAATATCGACCAAATTATGAAGCATATCATTTTATTCAAAAATAATATTTTTTTAAAAACATGTAAGATATTGATGAAGTCATCCAAAATTTGACTTGAAATTCTTGGGGTATTTGAGATACCCTGTACGGAAGATGCGGTTGTTTTTGAGCTGTCGTGACGAATGGACTAAAATTCTTCTCAAAATAATTCAAATTGAATTACTTATTTTTAATTAAATCATTGATTCTTTATTCGACTAATTTAAAAAGGATTTCGTTAAAATTATTTTTAATATCTTTAAAATCAAATTTTTTCAAACAGAAATACCAAAATATAACACTCGACGTAAAGCAGTGCGTTTTTTTAGTTCTTGTAGTGTTTTTTAGTTATTTTTCAATCTAAAAACCGTGTACAAATATGTCAAATGATCAATCTATTTTTTGAGCTATAAAAATATTTATATTTTGTTATTTATTTCATTATTTTGAGTTCTGATGTGCATTTTGTGCAAAAACGCATTGTCAAGAACATCTCATGTTAAAACTCTGTTTACAAGTGACTGATGTAGTCAACTGCCAGTCACCAGTGCATGCCACGCCGCACTGGTAACCATCGATGTCAGGCACCGGTGACTGACATGACACGACACGTGTTAAGAGACATTCAGCATATCTGATCTTTCATGATAGAGGACAGCATTTATTCATAATAGAGTTAGTGTCGAGTTCGATGCGATATTTTATAGATTTTTTAATTATTCAATTATGTACCAAAGTCGAGAATTAATCTAGCCCACGGCGTGCGGCACAGTAATCTTAATCTATTTTTTAATAGTCTAAGTTCATGGTTAATTCTCTATAAAAAAAATATTTAGATGTATCATGTTATACGCTCATACCCTACGATCCGATGAGAGGATGACTGATTGCGCAATAAAGAAAAGATAGAGAGAGAGCAAAAAAAAAGATTTAAACCCGCTGCCCAAACATTATAAATGGCCACTTAAAAATATCTCTCGGCAAGTTTTTCATTTCATTAAACATTATTTACGGAACAGTAGCTTTAATTAACTACACCATTCATATGTGAAAATTACCATTTTTTTTAAACGCCAGGCAGTTATTATTTGACCTGTGAAATAAATTACCGGCGCATAAAAAAAAAACTTGACCAATCCATTCTGCGGATTGCATCCAGCGTACGCAAGATTATTATATTATTTTTTTTGCGTACATTTGGACGTCTTAATTTCAGCATTGAAAATTGGCAAAGCGATCCTCGTTACGTGTACAATTATTTTCATTTAGCGCGAGGAAAGCTCCACAAATTACGCGGGTTGACAGCTAGACTTCTTATGCAACTGCATCTCGTATCAGTGCTCGGTTTAGTAGAACATGTGTTACATTTGATAGCAGTCCCAACTATATCGGTTTATCTAAATCACTGGTCATTTTTACCGATGTACGATCGCCAGATCTGGTTATGTTGGGTAACAACTGCTGTTGTTTAATACACTGCAAGGTAACCAGACATGTACTCCTCAGCAGACATCATTAATTAGATCAAAATAGTTTCACATTGCGACTTCCGCCATTGAAATAACGAATAAAACAGCGTCGGCCGTTTGAACACCCCTGACATATTTTAATCGGGACTTCCTGAACGATATAAATCTTTAATCGCATATTTCTCGAGCGAGACATGCCATGGAACTGTTTCTTCTCCATACATGGATTAAATTCCGACTGATTGGATGGATGTATTCGAGACTAATAACCTAATTGACTGAAATTACATGCACCAATCCCGATTATATCATTTTTTCTAATCCAATTTGGTAAAGCGAACCATTCAATTGATGCATTTTCGTGGTGATAAAAAATAATATTACTGACATTGCAATAGTGACCGTTACACACAGAGAAAATTCACAATCATTGTTTATCATCATCAATATAACATTTGAGAACGTGTTTCGTAATTGGTACATTGAATGAAATTGAATGACTGTGCGATATTTGATCAATTTCCGAAATGCAATAGACTGATACAGGGTGTTTAAATACGCAAAAAAAAATATTCATGACACATGCCGCGCAAAAAAATGGCGTTATAAATTGTACGATACGGTAGCCTGCCACGATCGCATGATTAATAACTTAAAAAATGACAGAAGCACATAGGTAAACATCGTAGATTTTTTTCCCGTCTTGTTTTCTTATGATAACAAGTACTATTTTGAGCACCATACATCATGGCATTGTCACGTATGAAAATATTGTTTGATCACGCACGATCATTACTTATTGTGACCTGATTAACGACTAACGGATACTTATTTTTTTGTAATTTATTTATGAAGTGATCAAAGGCCATGGCCAATAATCCATCAACATCGTGTGAGGTATGCATATACGTTCAAAAACAATATTGAAACAAATGAAGACATTAGATAAACAATGCAACGGAGGAGATTTCAAAAAAAAAAAATATTACGTGCCAAAATTATTGTAATCGTGTCTTTCAATTTCTCCATTGTTCTTTTATACGGGAGTAAATTATATGTTATAAGATGATGACGAAAGATTCACTGCCGATTTGAGTCATAACATAATATATTCATTTATTTAACCTAGCCGTGCCTATTTGGGAACCCAACTCTTCTATTTTTCACAAATAACTCTTTTAATATAAATCCTACATTTGTCTAAAAAAGTATAGAGAATAAATATTATAAATAATCATTGACCTTTATTTACCAAAATTGCGAAAAAAAATTAAAAACAACAATATTTGCTACTGTAGCGACAGGCGCGATGTTTATTCTCCCCCGCATCCGGTACGATGTGCCAAGTGCGAGTGAAACGTATACTTCTGACACGATGACATTGCCGAGTGCGCGTATTAATTACGTGTCACATTGATTAGTAGAAAAATCCAAAATATCGACCTAATTTTGAAGCATATCACGAATAATTATTTTTATTCTTATAATAATCCATTTTTTTTACCCGTAAAATATGCCTTAAAATCCCTCATTTAATTAAAGATCAAACTGCATAGTATTTATTCCCATTAGCCAAAAGTCAACAAACGAAAATTACAGATCTTTGCAAAAAGTAGAGCATAAAATTGAAGATGCAGTTGAAAAAATCTCCTATAACATGGTATTCAACAACACCGTTCCACTGTAACACACAAAAATAGAATCAATTTTTTACTGTCAAATTTGAATTATGGACAACTTCTTTAACTTTTCTTGGATTTTATTGTTTTTGAAACACATTTAACAAGAGTGGAGAATATTTAGAGAGAATAAAAAAAATCGGAACTATTCTAAGTAAGTTTCTAATAACAAAGGGAGATTCCGATAACAATTAGAATATTTATTATATAACGAAATATTTTCTAACGGGAGCTTAATAGTTTCGTGTCGATGTTTACATTTAATCATATTATAATTTCTTATTTTTCATAAAAAAAATCTGATTTTTGTAAGAATGTTATCAAAAAATCACATGAGAGATGGAAAATAATAGTAAATAATGAGGGTAAATACATCTTAGAATGATGTTTTTAAAGAAATTAACAATTAAATTCTATGCTAAATAAAATATGGATTTCTTTTCAAATACCTAATATATAAGATGTCACAAAAAAGGAGATTCCACTAAATTTTGAATGTCTTTCGATTATATCGTCTTTTTCCGAATATAAGACACTGTCTTACATTCTTTTTTGGTTCAAAATACGTGCTTGGGCTTATTATCGGGGGAGGGCTTATTT
>JAGXCT010036816.1:37796-64124 GCA_022495035.1 Philopotamus ludificatus
TCGGGTGAGGGCTTATATTACTAAAAATCCTAAAAATCACGCTAGGGCTTATTTTTGGGAGATGTCTTATTTTTGGAAAAAGACGGTAATTAAAATATTCATTATCTAAATCAATATTTTGTAATGTAAATGGATAGTTTTACGTTAATCTTGTGTCCATATTTAATATAAAATCAGTTTTATTTTAAAAGTGTACTCCAAAAATTATTTGAATACATGCGTCATTGAATTTCGCGAATTTTCTTGACAATATATTTTTAACCCTTGCTTTTATTATTATACTTTGTATCAAATATATGCCTAATATTATAATTTAATCCCTGATTCCTAATCTCATGAAATTATGTTAAATGTTATATGACGTGTTCAATACAAAATAATTAATAATGATTTCATCCTCATTCCGTGTTGATTTAAAAAATATCAAAACATTACTTATCAAAATCGTATTAAAGTGGAGGTTAAAAAAATAAATATAACTTGTTTCCTTATAATTCTACAACATAACAGATTTAGAAATCGGTTATTCGATTTTAGAGCCAAAAACAACATCAAACACTGATCACAGCACGAGAACGCCGTACGAACATATTCGAAAGGATGATTAGTTTAGGATCGCTGAAGAAGGTCAAGACGCCAACCACATGCTAAATACCATCAACATCAAACTCAACATAAACACTCGGCACACCCATCAAAAGCTCCAATAATTCGGCGCTTTTCAAAATTTGAATTCGTCCGTTTGCCGCGCTTCGATTTGGGCCCGCCAGAGGCGCTGTCGGCCGCCGACCAATCAGGTGGCCGGATCGTGTCGAGTGATCCGTCTGCGATTCAATATGTAATCACGGCGGCTAACCATTTGCCCCATTACCCGGGGTATAATGATACATAATGTATTATTTATTCTGTGTTCGGTTATTATAATGTGGTACATGTCGGCCGATACACCCGCGGCTTAATGGCGTCATTAGAAACGGGCCATGCCTCAATGTTGGCCGCACTGTCGCGGCGATAAGTGTTGCCACAATGCCGAATGTCATACCTTTGCGTATCTCGACAACACAATGCATATGTAACACATGCTTATTAAGTGGCGGATAAACGGGCACGCACTGTCTGCAGTTTGATAAGTGTCTAGACGCGATCTATGGATCGCCAATAAAAAATAACAATAGAACGGTCGGGTATTTGGCCTCAAGTATTAAAAGATGGTAGCCATGCCCTCTCGTCTTAATCGTAACCCCAAAAAAAATTATAATACAAAGGAAAATTACGAAGATTAAATGAACTCTATATTCTAAAGGATATTTCTCGCATCATTGCTCTTCCTTGTAAATATATTTTTTTTATTCTCGACAACAAGCCAAGCACTAATGTCTGCATAGGTTTTAACGTCTTTAAAGCACTCTCACAATTTTATTGCAAGTTTCTTAAGCATTGAATATTTAATTGAATTTTCATCTCTTAACCAGAGATCGTTTTAAGCAAAATTTGACAATAATTTAAATATCTTCTGATTTTAATGCTATTTTTTCATAATATATAATTAATGCTAATTTTTCATCTTAACAGAGAAAACAACCGCGTCGTCGGAAGGGGGTCTATTTATGATGGAAAATAGACCCCAAGCATTTCACGTTGACGATGAAGAATTCATCAATATCTTGACTTTATTTAATATATATATTAATACAAAGACTGATATTAAAATTATTATAAAGATCATTGATCTTATTTTTTTATTTAACAATCATGCATTTATTTATATACTGCATATATTTATTGAAGTTTACTTAAGAATTATGCAATTAATAATGTCTACCGGATTCACGGTGATTTTCTATATATGTGCATATATTCTATAAGGAAGATTTATTTCATTTTATGGTAAATATCCCAAGGTTTGCTCAAACATAAATATATGCAACGAGGAAATTGCAAAACCTGTTGCATGAAGATGAGATAAGGATATTGATGTTGCGATCCGTGCAATTATTTCATAGATCCGAGCCCGTATTAAACGTTGATACGCATGAATAGCATCCGACACAGTGGAAATTTATCAAAAGAGATGCGAAAACAACTCGAATACCATTTTTTTTTTATCCGATTCGTCCACTTATTACCCATTTAATTTTATTGGCCGGGCACATAATGACCGCGTCGTGTCATATTTTTTTTTATTGACATATCGTACAATCGGTAGCCGATACAATTTTTAATAAATCCAACGTGTGGTTGGCAACACACCTGGCTGGGTGTGGCCCTGGTCAATTTAGCATCCGTGGACCAGTGGCGCAACTCTCAATACATATCATCTCGTTCACATGCCCACAGTAGATCCGTGATGTAAATAATCCGGTGGAAAATAGAGTAATGGTAACAGACTGGCTGCGACGGCGCATGTGTATATTACATACGTACGTATGTGTTGTATGGAATTATTATATTTCATATAACGACTGCTTTACATGTAAATTCAGATGACTTCCGCTCTCAGAATAATCATTAGAAATAATAACATTCTGATGAATTTTGGCTTTAGATTTACGTTGTAATTAACTATGTCCGTAGATATACGCTAGCCGTAAAAATATACAATCTATGCACAGTTATTGAGTAATCTTATTGAGGATTATTGGAATAAAATTGGAGTTGAAAAAAAAAATATACAATAATCTTAAATCGGAAAAGCATTGAAATTACAATTATATTAATAAAATGGAACCATAGTTAATTAATTGATTAATTTCGGGATTTATTCCGGCTGTCAGTGTCATGGCTTGTAGGTAATAAACAATTTGTTATGATAAGCTAAGTTATTATTCGGATAGGGTAAACTGCTGACAATTCTTTGTGACACCCACCAGGGTGTCAAAAATCAGATAATAATGACGTTTTATTAAATAATGATAATTTAACCAACGATAACTCTCCATACAGAGAGGACATCTTAGGCTTTCAAAGCTAAGAAGCTCGTAAGCTGATATTTTCGATAATTTCTTTAAAATTTGATAAATAAAAAGAAGAAAATATTCAATTTCCTTGATTAGGTACGTCAGATATTATCAGCATCTTATAGTCCACCATTAAATAAACGGTTTGTGCATCCCTGAATTAAATCAATATTTATATATTGCAAAATATAATTTTACATCACTTTATGTAAAAAGATAAATTAATTTGCATTGTTAATTCCTTTTCTTCGTTTTTATTACCTAATTCTGACATTAAAAATATATTTTTATTAAAAAAAATCAGGGCTCGAGGTCCTTGAATGCCGAGAAACCCGGTGCCTTGCATCCTTCCACCACGGCAGCTTGAAACAATCGGGTTGTCTGAAGGGGGTATATTAGATACCCCAAGTATCATATCGTTCGAGTCAATATATTGATGAATTTTTCATCAATATCTTGTTTTTTTAAAAAAATTCCACACGTTTAACTCGCACTCGGCGCATCGTACCGAATGCGTGTGAGAAAAAGCAATGATTATTTATAATATTTATTCTTTAGTTTGATCTAAAAGTTTGTGACATGTAGGATTTATATCAAAAGAGATTAGAGGAAAATAAAAAAAATGAGATCCCCGATAGACCCCATCGGCACGGCTAGGTTTAGGTAGCTACGCGCCTACTCACATCTTTACAATCTTTGTCGATGGATTTTTCAGTCATCCATTATCCAAAAATAAAAATAATAAACCGGAAATTCATTTAATTTTAAAAAAATACTAGGGGTATTATAGTCAAAAAAATATAGTTTTTTTCTAAAATAAAATAATTTATACGTGCCAATGAAGAGGCTTTTCTTTTAAAACTATTTTAAAATGAATTCACTTTAAATTAACCGTATACGTAAAACTTTACAATCCATCATCAGCATCCATTTTACATCCTAACGTTAAATCAGTCATTTATTTCTTGTATTTTACGACCTAAAAGACCTATTAACACCATTAAAGCATATTCAATTACATTTTCAGCAGCTTTAGTAGGATTTAAATATTGTCGGGAATTAAAAATACTAAGAACTTGACATTTGAAAAATAGCAGCTACAAAATCTTAAAATTGTTTAACTAGATTTTTTAGACAGATGAAGATTTATTTAAATTTGTAATTTAATGAAGATCAAGATCTTGATATGCAAATTAAAGTGTAAACTTTAAAATTGAATCTAAGCTTATTATGTAGGGATAAATATTAAAAATATCTAGATTTTATAAAAAAAATATCCTACAATGCTTAATGATCTAAAGATGTTTTTCTAATATGACGTGTAAAATATTAATATTTAGATTAGACACTTTATTAATTGGTTTACGATTAAATTTATTATGGTTTATTTACAGTGTCGCTGATTGCCAATAAATGCAATCGTAAATCTGGCAAAAAATCATTTCCGTCATATTTTAATTATTATTATGAAAAAAAGATTTCCAAATTTTCTCTCTCTCTCTCTCTTATAATTATTCCTAATGTGCTGGAGCAAAAAAAAATACAGCACAAAAAGAGTAAACGGTCCGAGTTTCCTGTATCGTGTTATTTCAAAACAGATTTTTAAACGTTTACACAAAAAATCACCATCCAATAATTATTAATTATGTCAATATATAATGATATATTTTCTATGACGCCGTTTGATTAGTATGACAACTGAATGAATTCGTTATCTGTTGGATATAACCGATTACATCATGCATAGAATATTGGCAATATCTTAATTCCACCATTCACTGCATCCATTTAAATATAATAATTTAACGAAATACGTCGGGTCAATTGTCTATGCATCATTCGGACGGACATTAATCATACGTGACAAAGAAATTTAATTATGAACACGAATAAATCACGATTTTCCGGATATTCCAGTATACATCGCATATATTTAGAATAGAAAAAAAACATTCTTAAATTCAACCTGTTTAGCGTAAATGCATTGAGTAATATGACAGGTTTTGATAATTTCAAATTTAACACACTCGTTTATTATGTCTTTATTTTAATTGCTAGCAATTTTCAATTTATCAGTGCGTTGCATTAATCTGCAATATCCGCTCGCAATATTTTTTTTTAATCCACAATACAATTAAGCCGCATTATAAAATTGTATATTTAATCTGAGAATTGATTGAGAAATTAATTTGATTTTACCTGTACTTCGATAACACTGGATAGATCCACGTAAGCCAGCGCCACGGTTGTAATTGCACTATCGATAGATCGATAATCTTTTTTATATACTTATTGTGGCGTGGAAAATATATCAATAATATCACACACGACCGGATATCGTTTAAAACACCAAACAGCCGGTTGCAAAATCATACGTCCGGTTTTGCGAACACACTAACGATCACATGCAAATTGCGTGCACACCGTATCTGCCACTATTTAGTTTGTAATTTCATGCAAATCACTGTGGAAAGCTGTGAAAAGTACATCCGGACACTGAATACATATGTATATATTTTTTTCGTAATCAATTTGAACGCGGATTTTTGAGTTATGTTACGCAGAATGAGATATAAATCAAATTAGTCGCGGCGACTGTTGAAAAATTGTTTGTGTCATAAATTTGAATAATGAGCGGACAAAAATGATATTGATTTATATTGTCCGGATCTGGATGGATGTCACGGCTCGAGATGCAGATGGCACTGGACCCCGCCCACTATCAGGTGCATCGGGCAGAAGATAATTGTCGCCAACTAACCAGTTCGGGTAATTGACTTAAACGCTACTGTGCGAGTCGCCGTATGCCATTATCGGTTGTTATGATTAATATGCAGAAAAAAATCCGGTTAAAATGTTAATCGGGGCCCCAGATGCAAAACCAACAGTGGTATTATCCGCGGCGAAAATTAGATAAATATTTTGGAATTTAAATTGCGCGTTTCCGTTTAGCGCAAAAAAGATGTATATAAAAATTACACGCGCACTATGAATCATATGTATGATTTTTTTCGACAGTGGTAAACCACAAATTTGATCCAGAACCACATCGATTTCTAAGAGGCTATTACGAGAGCATTTTGATTGTTTGCAAAATTGGATACCCGTGCGGATTTTATTGCGGTTTTAACAATTTCATATAAGTTTATCGATATCAATCACGAATAACAAAAAAATAATTCGCATTATCATTGTGCAGCGTGCAAAAATAACATAGTTTAAATTGAAAATCTGATTTTATTATTTATTATAATTTTCACAGCCATGTTGCGTTTGATATCACTGTATGAAAAATATTATCCACAATTTTTTATGATATATATTTAGATTGTCGTGATCTAGATCAATTATTATCATGATTTATTGGATCGATTCCAGTTGATGTACGCACATAGATCACTGTCGGCAGTGGTGTGAGCGTGCTGTCGACAAAGAGCGCGGCCCGAGACTGACTCGCCGCCCATTCACTGGGCATGCCTCTCGGCGACCACGTGCTCAACAACCAACAACCCCCTGCAGACAATTAGAAGCACGCACTTCCTCCCGCGAGGCTTCCGTCGGCGCGTTAGCGAAGTCGTCGCGCCAAAATCCACATTTTCGCGCCAAATTCATCTCAAAATCGCATTAAAACAACACAATAATATTTAAAATAAAATAAAACTGATTAAAATTATTAAAAAACAATATTTTTACTAAACAAAACTACGTAAAAGAAGCGTATATAATTACCAAAAATATATAAAAATACTTTCCACAAACTATGATCAATTATTTTTTTTTCAGAGCAGATAATTTAATTAACTACAAATTTTCCGAGTTATATCATTTTCCACTATACAGCAAGTATAAATTTACATTTATTTGCGTAATTTGGGAAGCAAATAACGTAGGAAAAATAGCTTTAATGACATAATGAATATGTTCTTCTTTTTTCGTTATTTGAATGTTTTTTTAAATTGTACGTCGGAATTATATAATATTAAATTAGAAATCGATTTATTTATGTGAGAAAAATCAGAGCGTTCTAAAATAGCATGTGGTTTAATCCATTTTTAATCGGTGTTCCAATATTGGAACATTTTGTTCTTTATCACCACTCCTATATCCATTGACGAATTTTAATTGTGATCAGTTGATAGCTGATAAGCGCGAGGAAAGTTTGTTGCAGTAATTTTTCAATATAGAACTTGTAGGAGTAAGCAATGGTTTTTTTAAAGTCATTTTTATATAATATATAGTGAAAAGTTTACTTGGGTTTTTAGTCAACTCCATGCAGGATTATGTTGACTATAATATATATAAATCTTGTCTCTAACAGATTTCTCACCATAGAAACAGTATACCCTGGGAAGTAAAACCCTAATCTGCTGACTAATAATTGGTCTAGTCTCGATACTTTCGCTCCTCTTCCTTCTTTCTAGGGGAACCCTCTCTGAGGAGGTCTTTCCCATGATGAAAGGATTGCTATTGCGCGACAGGGCTAATAATCACTTGCGACCAGCTACTTGAGACTCGTTTTGGGCAGATGTGCATATGTATGCATGTGGTCCCTCGCTACTTATCACTCGTGACTCGTTATAAGCAGATAATGCCTTAGAGAAGAGAATACACGAATACCGAGACAACCCCCTCCTACTTGCCTGGACAGAATCGAGAGGACAAAATCCGATACCAACAGGGTAGAAGATGTACGTCCAATGCCAGAAATGGCCAAGAGAGGGAAACTCTTTACAAAAAAAAACACATACAAAGACGGCTTGGGTCATTGCGGTATGGAAATGAAAGGGGAGCCCTCATGTGACGTGTGAGACTCAGGTTCCTTTGGCCTCGGTTGCCATTCGAGAGTTTGGTAAGGTCCATGCCCTCAGCGAGTGAGAGCCTTGTGGCTGGCAAATGATGATGATGATATAGTGAAAACCGCCACAGGCTCTATTATAGTAGCTGCGATGCGGGATGCAGAAGATAGAGAATCCCGGAGAAATAAAATCAAGAAGATTCGGAACCAGAATAGTGTCGACTAAAGAAGACCATATAATGATAATTTATCATTATTGCAGATTCATTATATACGTTGATTGTATTGAAATGAACTGTGTGTCTTATTTTAGTCATCTACCTTTAAGCCCAGTGTTGAAAAACTCTTTAAAAAAATAATAATGTTGAAAAACTCTTTATAAAACTTTAAAAAAATAATAATATCGTTTTGTGATATATATTGTTATGTTTAATTTTGTTTTGAATTTTTAAGAAAATTCAGCCTAAAGGGATTAAAGAAGTTAAGGAAAGGATTTTGAAATAATTTCGGAAAAACTATAGTGCATTTACCATTGCTCCGTGAATAATATTTAATTTAATTGGATACTTTTATTGAGGTGTGATGAACATGACTCTGAAATGGAGAATGGAGACCTACAGGATTTGGAGAAGAATTATTAAATTGTTTCCTAATAAAATACTATTACATCCGATCAGAAAGCTCTAAATTATTTTTAAAAAAATGAAAAATTTCAAATAAAATCACAATAAACGCAGTTTAATGTTATTGATTTAATAATTGTTAATTTTTTGGGTCCAGTAAATTACGGTCTGAAAAAGTAAAATTCTTAATTAAATTAGATTCCTTTCAAGAAAATAGTATCCTAGTTGTAGTTGGATAATGTTTTAGTTCAACATAGTAGTTCCTTTACTATTTCATCAATTTAATTAATTCTTCGTAGTAGAATTTCGTTGATATCTTTATGCGTTAAGGATTGTTGATTTTTCTTTTAACACATTCTGAATAGTGATTCCCTGAATAAGTCCAATTACAAAATTGCTAATTTTATAAAGAAATAATCTAATAAAAAGGATTGTTTATAATATTATTTTGATGAATTCGATTCGATAAACGCGAGTCGTAAATACTATTGTATATATTCTGCAACAATATCTTACGCGAATATGGAGACTACATATTAAATTCCGATATACACAACTCCCACATTGATAATATATTGTTTTCGATATTATATCTGAGACAAGCGTATAAATATTGTGATCAACATATAATTAAATAATAAAAATGTACATACTTTCTAATAAGTTTCGATCTAATTAATTAATATCCTGAATAAATCCATAATAAAAGCATAAAACATGCGTGCTCCACTTTTGTCATAATTTAAATATTATTCGCCGAGGTCATATATGCAATAATAATCGTATTCAGTTTCGATTCTTGGAATCATTAAATAATACGATTGATTTATCAAGTTAAATATTTTTTATCAAGAATATTGGCACACACGAGGAAAATCTCAGATCGATATCGTGAATCATCGCTCGTCCATCTCGTTCATAAATCAAAATAATTACAAAATCGCTTTCTAAACTGCATTCGAGATCAGATAGACATTGCAAAATAAATAAAACAATAAAATAAAAATAAAACGTATCCTGTCGCTTCGTCCGCGTTGGAATCTCGTTGATTTTGCAGACGGCGCGAATTGCATTTGCATATCTGCAGCTGCGTCTAATTGGCGACATCCTGGTAGCAAATGTTTATTTGAAATATTTTGAGAATCTCAGCACTTGGATGGGTATCGGTAATAAATCACCTCTGAACTAGATCACTCGGGCATATTTGTAGTGATAAAATATTATTCAAGAACATTGACATCGTAACTCTGTCCACCGTTTACAAACTGCTCGTAAACCATGATACTGGATTTCGATCGGAAAACTTCTGGATCACACATAACCGAAATATATGTATGTATAACACCATAAATATTTATAAATATATTTTAGTGTATACATTAATAACCAGTTTCAGAGCTCACACCGTTATCTATCTTTTATCTGAACAAAACACGTTGGCCGGCAATAATACAGTTTCCATATATGGCAATTATTATAAAGTTACTATCACCACACACATAACCTGATTCGGTTTCGTGTGAACAATCTTGAAAAAAAAGATTTATGCATATATTGAGTGACAATAAATCACCGTTGTGTGCTTGAATAATTAATTCACGTGTTTTTTAATTGAATATTTATTGATACGATCCTCGCGGTAGGCGAAGATGTAGAAGAAGTGATTCGCAGAGGAGTGATGGCTGTTTGTAAATTATAGTGTCACAGGTCACAGGTTCTTCTCGGCCACTGACATAATTTATGATACGAGAGATCACGATTAGCATTGGTAAAAAAAGATGGAAGCAACACATTTAGGCACTGATTTATAATGCACAGTAAATGCAAGAAAGAAATGCAAACATCGAACGTTGCAATAAAAAAATATATATAATCTGATATTATCAGAAATAATAAATCAATCGATTGCAGAATCATAAGAATTTCGTAATTAAAAATATCATGTTTATTACATAAAAATCCGTATTCTAATTAATTGAACACGGTTGTGATAAAACGCGAAAATATTATTCATTTTAATATGTCGAATTTTCTTGATACGTTGGGGAAAATATTGTATAAAAAAGACAAAGCGGAAAAGTGGATTGATTCCGCAATTTTAGGTTAATGAATTAATTCTTTATCTATCGAGAGCAAACTTTGAATGAAACTAGTAGCATATTTCAAGAAGTGACATGCCAAATGAACTGAAACGGCAGGTCTTTGATATGTGTATCCTGCCGTCGCAACTGAAGCCACGATTTTCACTCCTCGGATGATTGATGATCTTCAGATGACGTGGTGTGCAATTACTTCGAGGATTGTTTGTGATTAGTCGCAGAAAACAACACCAAAAATGAAGAAATTCGCTAAAAAACCAAATTAACCGACATTATGATAAAAATATTACTAAACACTTAACTCCCCAAATAAACCAAAATTTAAAACACCGTGTTATTTTAAAGGATAACAACAAAGTGGTATAGAAAACCGTGTAAAAAGGTATTAATGAAAACCCGATAAATAAGTTATAAGTTGATCGCAGGAGATACGTTTCCGATAAGATCGCGATAAGCAAAATTTTGCGTTCAACGGAGGATTTAAAAAATATTATGTTAAAATTCATAAAAACACTTTATAATAAATATTATTAATAACAAAAAATAACGTTATGCATATCATGATTCCACTATTTGGTTCGACGTTACAAAAAATAATCGAGATCCTTTTTTTGGGCCAAACTACGATTATTATGCAAAATTTTCCAATAACTGTCAAATTATCCGTTAAAATTACGCTTTACGTTTTCTTTTAACAACTCCAATGCAACGATTGGAGATAGAAAGGGCATATTCAATGATTTTGACTTTCAAGGTCCACGTGACTATTTCTAGCAACCCTTCATTGGTTAAGGTCTGTGTGATTTTAATGAAATCTATATCTCTGGAAATGGCTAAAATACTTTCTCTTGTATTACATTTTGATTATCATTTTCATAGTTGATGTGATCCTACTTTATCCAAACACCTTCATACACGACTAAATGGCTTCATACCATATTTTTGGTAGCCTTCATAATATTATCTTGTTTCTACCAAGCCTGCATTGCATCTCTATTACATCTATTATTTTTTTAAATGAATTGGCGTATTATTTTTCATGAATAATTTGATCCATAGGCTGTAAGATAGAAGTGGTATTCGGAGGTAAGAATATTATTTCTACAGGAAAATCAGTACATAAGATCCCGAGGATGATCTGACGCATTGTCCAACACCATAATACTCTAGATTTATCCTCGTATTTTTATTACTGGGCGAAAACAAGTTTTTAAACAGTGCATAATACATTTTGTGACATCCAATTTTAAGGTTACTTCGCAAAAAAATAATAAATTGATTTTGGAATAGCTTTTCTAGCACGAGGAGTTTTTGATCGATAAATCAACAAATGAGTTAAACGAACCTTTGGTTCTATAAATCTAAAAGTACAGATGTTAGTAATAAGATATTGTCAATACAGTTAAATACATTTGGACCTGGAAGACTCAAGACGGCTGAAAACCGAGCTCAACGTTGCTGAAGAAAGTTTATATATATATAAGCTAATCATGAGAATGTATATATAATTATATCATATTTCTTGTAAATTAATTTTCGCAACAGATCAGGTTCTCCAACGCCATCGTTTTCCACAATTTCTGCGGGACATTACAGAACCCGCTCCGGCTACCAAGTTCAGAATATTTATATTCCAGGTATCATTCAAACGCATTTCTATAGCGATATCGACCTATTGATCTTAAGTGATTCACGAGCTGCTTCCAACGAGAGGCCTGGCCTATAACGGTCCGGAAGAAGGGCACATTCTATGGTGGCAGCGTCTATAGAAGCCCCAGTCCCCCCCTCGTAGCCAGACTATGCAAAGTATTCCATACGTTTTATCTCGTATCCCCGATTTGTGCCCCCATACACCACCGCTCTACGCTCCACTACATAAATTCGTATGCCTGATTGAGAGACCAGTGTTGGAATACATTTTAAATTTGCAATCGAATTAGGCATGTTGATTTGCAACGATTCGATTGGACGGAATTGTCAAAGGGCATTCGGTGTGCGAATAGTAGCCTCGGGGCATTTTTTGGGACCCCCGGATATATGGTGCCCCGTGGCTTTTCGTCCAATAGGAAAATTTCGACATTTGACTTCGGCTGAGGAAATTAGCAGGATCTAATTCGTATTTATTTACGATGATATTACACAACAAGTAAAATTTTAATAAAATATTTTAATTAACCCATCCGTCAAGGCGGCTCGAAAACAAGCGAATCGTCCGAAGGGGGTCTATTTAGAATAATAAGTCGAGATATTGATGAATTTTTCATTAATATTTTGACATTTTTATTAAAAATGAATTATACTAAGAATAAAAATAGTTATTCATTTTATGCTACGTATCAATCGCACGCACTTGGCACATCGTACCGGATGCGAGCGAGAAAAAATATCGCGCGCGTGGTAACAGAAGTGAATATTGTTGTTTTATTTTTTTATACGCAATTGCAGACAATAAAGGACAATGATTATTTATAGTATATATTCTTTAGACTTTTTTACATCGGTACGGAGTAAAAAAAATAATGATTACTGTAGTTAATCAGCATCAATCACGGGCAATACATGGTTTGGTGATAGTCAAAGATGCAACGAGTCAAACAATATATTTTTAAGAGTTTTAGTTTAATAATGTGTATTTTTTTTATATTGTCATTGTATTCGAACTGCATTTGTGATGGGGCCCGGCTAATAATCGGTTAAACAGTGTGAATTTGAACCATAGGGCGAAAAAAACCTATTCACGGACCCATAGCTAATTTACACGTCTCGAGGGTTCGTTCACTGCGCCATACAAGGGTGGTCCTTGTAAGGGCGGTAGTGATTTGCGAGACGGATCCGCCCAATTAAAATCAAATTACACTCGTTGTGCGCAAAACGCGCAGGGCCGCATCCAAATTTAATTCTTATAAATAAATCTCATAAATAAATGTACCGGAATCGAGTCGTAAAAATAAAATGTGCCAGCAACGAATTGGTGAATAAGAAAAAAAAATCTTAATTAAAACACGCTTGTCTATGATGGAACAAGACAGCGCTCTACGCCGAGAAGAGAGGCGCAGAGGCCTATGTATGTCCGTGTTAGCTGTCATTAGCCAAGTACAAAGAAAAAGAATTCCACTCGTACATTTTTTTCATATCATTTGAGAGCAGCCATCTTGTAGCTGTTGTTGTGGTGATTTCACAATGATTTTTTATTAAACAACAACACGTGTCTTATAATTGACTGCTAATAAATATAGTTAGCTCGATTTAGAATATTTGCAAAATTCGCAGCGTTATGTTATTAAAAAAAATATATATATAACAACATCCTCTCTTACGCATGAATTATCTCGATATGATTGCATACATTGATAAAATAAATGGGCGTGGCCTAAGCATAATTTCCATCCATTAAATTATTCACATAATAAAGATTGCTGAATTAAATGTAATAAAAATATTTTCGTTCATAAGCTGTATTTGGGTATCGATGCGTTATGAGAATGGCTCAATTGTCAAAAAAAAGTTGAATAGTTAATTGACAATCTATGTACTGTCTGAAAAAAAGTGTACATCTCAATTAGCTGTCATAATGACTTATAATTTGACAGTCAATCAAGGCTAAATTTAATTTAACTCATGACCTAACATTTGGAAAGATATATTTTTTTAAACGGCGAGATGTAAAAGTTTTAAATCGTTTATTTCATTGAGGAAACATTCGACGGCGGTATCAATTTCGCGTTCGCGAAATGTCTTCTAACCTTTCAACAGGATACTCGGATAATTACGTTAAGTAATACGAGGTCTTCATCAGTGCGGTGGATTCCCTTTCACCTGATGATATCCGATCAATTTTCGAGGCTGAGATGAGCATGATTTTTCATGTCATTTAGAAAATATCGCTATTTTCACTGATAATTAAAATACTATGCAAATATTGAGATAATAAGATATATTGTGGAGGTCGTGACATCGTTAAAACGAAAAGGTTACGATGTTGAATGCACCGAGTGCATTGATTGTATCATCTTTAATCTATTATGCTTTATATATGGCGTTGCATTGATGTAAAATCTCTTGAAGCACGGCATAATGCGAGTCATTGGCATCAACGATTTGCAAATGACACTGACGTCTTTTGAAATAATAATAACATTGGTTGCATTGCTCCGCAATTGCGGAAAAGATGTTTAGCCGCACTGCACTTTTTCGCGAAAACGTCAATAATGATGACAATGCGTCGCGAATTGTAGAATCTGTGTCATTCGGGTACAGTTTGCAGGTGGTGCGGAATCCACCTGAGGTCCTGACGTGGCTGTTACCTGAGAACGGGGTTCCACATTTGACCCGGAGCCATTCGAGAGGCTGCGTGGGAGCAGTGCCACTAATCACAGCCGGCGTGACCGGCTATGGCCGAAATTCCTCGTCTCATCAATGAACACATCGCCGTTTTTTTTCAACGTCTCTCGCTCTCTTTCTCGCAAACAGATTAATTCAAAATATGTCTACAATTGGATCGGCTAATGGCTTTGGTTACCCTTAATTACGCGCGTGCGCACCGCCATGATCGATGCGTCTCTCGTCAGGTCGATCTCAATTTAGATGATAATTATAAACACGATTCATGCGGAAAACGCTTTTAATGAAGGGTGGCGGAAAGCGCGCGCGCTGATCGCCATATCGGTAATGCCAACATGAGCAATTCTATGCGTATTGAATGCGAGCCATAAGCGATATAATAACGGCCATGATATGTGGATCGAGTTATGATTGCATTTCGATTCGCCGTATTAATTATCGGGATAATTTGTATAAAACATAATAAAAAAAATATATATTATTTTCACTATCTTTAGGCTTTAAAGATTTATAAATATCTAAGTTTTTTAAGAAAAAAAAAATCGGATGTATCTTACCTGGATGTATCTTAACATTGGTAGCCATATCGGATGCTTAGTTTACTGTTGTATATGTAAAAGCTATTCTTAACCTTATAAATACTAGAGAAATTTACTTTATTGTGTCTTAAAAAATTCGCAAATGCAAAAATATAGCTTATGGGTTCTAGACATTCTCATGAAACGAATAAACCTAATCCGAACCAAATAACTAAAAAAAAAAGCTTTCAGCATGTCTAACTCTTGTCATACTGGTGTGACCATAGCGGTTAGAGGGCTAAAAAACGTACTCATCCATAGGCATACAAATGAATACTCGGAATTGGATTAATTATGGAAAATATATTTTTTTTTTTTAGTAATCTGCAGATAATGCTACATCTGACTGAGTAAAAGCTTTATAAAAAAATAATTTATACAGAAAATTGTTTCACACAAACAAAAAAAATATAATGCCATTTTGGCACGGTGTTCCAATATTGGAACATTTCCTATTTTATCACCACTCCAATATCCATTGACGAATATAAATTAGGATTGATTCAGTCGATAGCTGACATGCATAAGGAACGTCTAGTGAAGTAATTTTTAAAGTTTTATTTTTTTTAAAAGCATAATTTACATTAAATAAGAAATGTATTTTGACAAGTAAGTTTAGTCAACTGTAGATTCGTTATATTCGTTATTGTATTAAAATAAACTGAACTGTCTTGAAAAAAATCAGGCAAAAATAGGTTAACCCAGAGGTTCCCAATCTTTTTCGGTTTACGGCTCCCTTAAATACATCACATTTTTCCGCGGCTCCCTTAATACAACAGATTTTTTTTAAAAAAATGTTGACCTTCTTGAGAAGAGCGAGCGGAAAAATTCCGAGAATTGGGAATACCAACAAGTTTGCCGAATCGTTTAATTGAATATTTCGCGGCGCCCTTATGGCAACACCGCGGCTCCCTGGGAATCACTGGGCTAACCGATCCATCATGGTTGCTCGAAAACTACCGCATCGTCCGAAGGGTGTCTACCAGAGACCCAAGCATGAATTCTTCATTAATATTTTGTCAAAAAAATAATTATAAATGATTTGCTTTATAATTTGGTCGATATTTTAGATTTCTAGTCGTCAATGGAGTTCTCGCGGCACGTGTCACTAGTACGTTTCACTCGCACATTGTACATCGTAATATTTTCATTTTTTTTATTTTTTTTTTTCGCAATTGCGAACAATAAATGTCAATGATTATATATTTATAATATTTTATATTAAAAGATTTACATTAAAAGAGTTATTCGAGAAAAATAAAAAACTTGGGGGTCCCCAAAAGACCCAATCGGCACTGCTAAGTTAAAAAGAAGTTTATTAAATATAATGAAATACACGTTGAAACTTTAGGAGAGATTACGGTGTACTTCTAAATTCGTAATAGCCAAGAACTCCTTTGCCGTTATGAAGTTGTTGTACAAATACTTTTCACGGAGATTTGCAAACTGTGATTCGCGCACGACGTATCTCATTCGCAATATCGATCACAATTTTCTGTGCGTGTTAATGAGAAATTTTGGTCAATAACTCATCACGATCATGGTACGTGCCTTGATTAAAGCAAACTCCACCATGCAGACGTGTATAGCTGCGGGTCAAATGTGGAACTCCCGCTCTAACGTAATAATCGTGATACCGACAGACTTATTCATACGTTGTGGGTTTTTTTTTTGTTGCTTATTTTAAAACCACGAGGATTTATATACGTGATTCGTGTCAACACGGCCAAAATATTGCGCGGTGATATTGCGAAATAGTTTATTCAAATGAGTGTTGTGTTATTAAAATGAGTTTTTGTCAGTACGGTACTCTCTCGGTATTATTTAAAAGTTTAATTAAGGCCAGGTACTTAGGGGAACAGGTATTCTTTGTCATACAGCCGCGGAGCTTGTACTTGGCGGAATGATTCGGGGAAGTAACGGTAACCACCGATGTACACGGGCGTGATGATAATGTTGACCCAAAAAAAAAATCCAATAATTTCCTAGTCCTAAATAGACGCGCAGAATCCTTGCAAATTTTTTTACCATAATAATGTAATAAATATTTTTTTATGATTATAAGTATTAACCGCGCTCGAATTTAATGTATGTTTAAAATAATAAACCAATTAAAAGTCATTGCATAAAATTGCTACCGTTCAATGTCGTGATTACAGTGCGAAATCTGGTTTTTTCGACATAATTTCGGTTTAAATCATCCTTCAACGGAATCGGGTGTATAATGTCATAAAAATATTTACATACATATTTATAATGGGAGGGAGAGAACGAGACAGACGTCGTGTCAATTGGATCCAATTTTATACACACGTAACTTGTCCTTAAATACAGGTTGCGATAAAGCCGGAAGTGCCGAAATCTCGAAAACCGGGTTCTCGAACAAGTACCATTTTTCGTATGTGGGAAATTTCGATCGTATAAAAAAAATCCGTATACTTACGTCCGCGTCTTTTTCAGGATCTTGCGCGGCTACGTCCATGATGACGAACGTGACGTCATCGCCCGAACCGTCTTGCGATCCGTTCGTCATCAGTTCTTTGCCGTCCACGTCGGATCCGTGCGATATCTCGAGCTCAGATGCAGAATTGTCGATATCCGTATGCTTTACGGCATAATCGGAATCGTCCTGTCGATGGATGTCGTCGATTTCATCGTGAGCTAAATTGATATCGTTCTTGGCGTGATTGTGCGATTCTATATTGTTGTTTTGACGCAATTCGGGTGATTCTCTGCTTTTTAACAGTTCCAGATTCGATTTCAGCAGATTGAATCCGGTCTGGCGCAGATCGAGCGAGTCAAAGTGTTGATTTTTCAACAGCTCGATGTTCTTCTGCAGCAGAGTCTGCCGCAAATCGAGCGATTCCGATATATCGACGTCGTCGTGTTCGCTCTTCAGAAACGCCAGCTGCTCTTCCGTTTTCAAAAGATCGATCTGAGCCTGAGTCGATTTTAGGATGTCGTTATGCAGATCCAATCCGTTCTGATTGTATATCTTTCTTCTCTTAGCCGACGGCATCGTCGTGTTGTGGTTCAACATATCTGCGACGGCCAATTGTTCGGAAGCCATCGATTCGGGCGAGCTCGGTATATCGTTCATTTTCATATAAATAAATAAAACTTTCTAATATGGCAATTCAATATATGTATATATATATAATACAATAGTTAACACTAAATGTTTGTTTTACAATGTTGATTCTTTAGAGTGGCAAATATTTTTCGTGTTCAATGCGAATCTGTTTATCTTTGCATTCGTCGCTTACATACGAAACGGCGCAGCATCGCCGAGGAAAAAATCATTAAAAACTGTGCGTCGATTAATCAACGGCGAAGAATGTGCAGCACATTACAACTTTTTTTTTCAAACTGCTCGATTCTCGACTACTGCTAGAAGATATCATATATTATAATGATAGCAGAATTAATGGAACTCTCTAATATCGATAAAAAATAACAATCACATTTTCTATTACACGCTCACCACAGGTAGAATCAATTGTTATTATGATTAATGATTTCGACGGGGTTTAATGCGCAAGAGTGTCTCTCTATAGATAGCGGCGTAATTATCGGCGCGTAATGTTAATTTAATTGCGCGAATCTCTTTCTGTTTGCGCGATATATTGCGCAATCCGCCGCGTCACCCGTTTCGTTTTTCGTGGCGGCGCCGGCCGTAACAGCGCAGAGTGCGGGCATGTGTTTGTTATTGCGGAAAATGAGACGCGTGGCAGCAGTGCGCCAGGCGCGCCAACCTGGCGGAGGACATGGCGGAGGCGCGCGGGCGGGCTGATTGCGGCGCGCTCGGCGGCCGGGCCGCAACTGTCGCCCGCGGCGGCCCCGCCGGCCCGTCGCCGCCGGCTACAGCCTCCGTGCAAAGTCGCTTAACACCCTGGCCCGAAGACCAGGCCGCCGCGAAGCACGTTCAGGCCAAAAGATTCGAAAAAACGAGCAAATCCAACGAAAATCGTTCGAAAGGGGGCAGGTATCGTCCCTTTTTCTTCATTATCCAGGAATTTTCCACTTCCATATCAACACATGTTCAATATCCAGCGAGTGTCTATAGAACAACATACTGGTAATGATGTGTTTCATACAGAAAGGCCTTTGATTGCGTGAGTTAGAACTGTTTGTGGAAGATGCTGGAAGAAATGGGCGCACTGTTACACATTGTACACCTTATCCGAAGCCTGTATAAGAACAACACTACAATAGTCAAAATAGACTGGAGTTCGTCGGAAAAGTTTTCGTTGCTCAAAGGTATTCAACTTATACGGGGAGTATATCATGTGATAAAAAAAAATCGAATCTTAGATATACGGAAGATACGACATCGATAGCCACCAACGAAGAAGAAATGGCCGATCTGCTCAAAAACGTTATCTGTGAAAGTAAAAAACTAGGATCAACATTACTAAAACCAAGCTGATGATCGTCGACAGCAGATATGTTAATCTTCCGGATCTGGAGAGGATTGAAGAATTTCTTGATCTCGGATCACTACTTATACGAGTAACGGAAATTACGAGCCGGTGATAATAAGGCGAATAGTGATGACTAAAAATGCGATGTCAAAGCTATCAACAATTAGGAAAAATAGGGAGATATCCAAAAGATAAAAAAACGTTTAGTGTAGAGTCTGGTATAATCAATTTTGATTACGGACCATAAAGGAAAATATGAATAAGAAAATGTGGGGCTGGCGACGTCTGCTGAGAATACCATAGACCGCTAAACGCGCAAACGTATCTGTCCTAAAATAAATGGGGAACTACAAAGATGACCGACTTTCGACCATATGTCTTAAAAGGATTCTTCGATACTTTGGGCATTTTTCCAGAAGAAACGATAGCCTGGAGAAGCTCATCGCGCTTGGAAACGTACTAGGGCGCAAGGAAAGGGGCAGGGTGCCCACCCAAAGCGACCTAGTAAAGATCGCCACAGGCTCCACCATAGTAGCCGCGATGCGGGATGATTGACAAAATCAAGAATCTTCGGGACAAGAATGATCACGATCCTCAGACATGAGGTTGCTGACTAAATAAAAAGAATCTCTAGAACAACTATCACTAACAGCGCCAATTCTAATGAATACAGTAAAACCTCTCAAAACTATTAATGCTTATAGATCATTGAGATGGTGAGGAATGCTTTCAATAAAATTAAAAGCAGATTATGTTATCGCATATTCTCCTCGAAGATCCGTCTCCGAACTCTGCGGTGCTACGTGTGGTTTGTACGAGACATGGACATTTCAGGTAGCAAAGAATACAACCATCCTACAACTTCACTAGGACCCTCTTGCCCTTTGGGAGCATCTGGACACCGTCAAAACACGTAAAGTTAAGTACTTTAGACATATCATTCCTGAGTATCACCTTCTGAAGACCACCATGGAGGTAAAAGTAGAAGGTAAATGGTGGTTGAGAAGAAATAAGCTGTCGTCGCTCCAGAATTGTTCACCAAAACCCAAAAATTATATGAAGAAAAAACAAGCCTACGTCCGAAAGCGAATAAGGCAGCTGAAGAAGATGAATCAAGAGATTATTTTTAACTTTAAGAAGCTTATTTGAATTGAAGCGAATAAAGCGATATTGTGTCTTTGGCCAAGATCATGAGAATGAATTGGATAATAATAAGATCGATCAGCTTAATGAAGAGCACAGGCAATAACTGACCATTGAAGAACTTATGGAGCTGCTTGCAGTTATGAAGAATAGTTTGTTAGATGAAGAAGAGGAGAGGTTAACAGCAAAGCAACATTTTTCTGGCAATTTGAAATTTTATGAAGCTGTATCAGACCTGTCCATCATAGTTCCATGCTTCTTGATCCACCCACTGTGTACTAATACGATAAGTAAAGATTAATTTTGTAACTAGTAATCAGCTTCGTACGTTCTTCAATTTCATAATAAGGAGCGAGAGCTATGAATAGCGAATGAATACTTTGGATATATCATTCGTGGTTCAATGTATCTCCTTCTGCAGAGCATCATGGCGGGAAAAGTGGAAAGTAAACGATGGTTGGGATGAAAAAAGCTATTGTGGCTCCACAACATTCGTTCCACCTCAGCAAAAATAAAGAAAAACATGTACCACTAGCTTACCTAATGTTCGAAGACGTATAAGGTACTTGGACGTATAAGACGAGACATTTTAAATGGGCTGCAAACTGAAACCCTGATCCCGTTTAATGATTTTATTAGAAAATGTAGATCGCCAACGTCTGAAAACGGACAAGAAGGATTTCATATAACAAAGCGAGCAATGGATTGAGAAAATTTGCAGAAGAACCAATAAGTATGAAAACAACAAATTGTTTGACTCGCGTTTTTCTTGAAGATCTAAGGACATCAAAAGTAAGGACCCAATTTATTCTATCCATCTTTCAGAATCGTACATAAATGTTACAATGTATCTTAATGCAATTTTAAGTCAGCAATGTTTGATCAAATAAATGTTCTAACAACAATATTTATTTATATAAGTCGACACTTCTGCAAAACGAATCATCTAAACATGAAATTCAATATAAATACAATGAAACTGTTTATATTAATAAGCATTCAAGTCAAATGTCGTTGGAATCCAACTATCGAGTTCGTAATAGTTGACATGTCTATTGTTCAACTTTAAACGATCGACGCGAACGACGAGATGGAATAGAATACAATCTCAATACGTACGAATTTGATCATTCAATAATCGTATTCATGACAATTTAAAAATGTCATTCTAAAATCCGCATCAGCATAATGCATTATAATTTAATGCACGAAACAAATTTAATAATTACCGATTTCAAAATGCGAAAAGGGCGCTTCGCCATAGAAATTGCCAATTTGATCCGCGTCACATGTTTCGCAATAGAAAATCGCCTCCGCCAATCTATAAGCGATTTCTTGTCGAGTCTGTATTGCGGGTTCGGTGTTATGTTTGGTCCATCGCCGACACCAACACAGCGACGCGGCACCGCATAGAATCTCCCATGCCTTGTCTCACCTGATGATATCACTACGGTACAACAGAGAGGATCTCGCAGTTACCTGTTTGTTGTGCGGTGTATAATTTTTTTTGGCAGCGATCTTCGATAACAATGGAGATTCCTGCGCATTTCGCCCAACCAAATTAAAATATCGGCGACAATCTAGAACGGCTCGGAATTGAAATTTATTCGACGTGTTTGCATCTAGGAATTCGCGGCCCGGCTATTCGGCGTATCGAACGTATGCATCCATGTATGTAATTCGTTCCGAGAACGAATCAGCTGTTCTAAATTGTATGTATTATGCAATTTTCGTTGAAAATCATGCATACATCTGCGATGGATTGCTAAAATCGTTGCATTCATTATTTTTTTATTATTTTGTGGAAAAATAATTGGGGTATTTAATATTATGAAACGTTCGATAGAGTCATTTGTGTTGGACGCATCTTATTATATAGATTTTTTTCCGTTTCACCAATCACAAATAATTCATTTCCAATGGTTGGCTACAGTGAGAAGATTGAGAATGGTGGATGGTGTTTGAAGATATGATAACGGTACAGAGGCACGCCCCACCGAAAGGTGCACACGTGTGAAATGAGAGACAACAGGTTTACTGAACTATTTGCGTTTTCGGGTCGCCGTTGTACATGTACATGGCCATAGTACATATGGGTGGGAAACAGCATCCGACGACAATAACTCGACGTCAACCCAAATAATTCCGATCGAGTTTTCGTACGGCGACAAGATAAATCAGTGAATAAATTTTCTAGGGCAACAAAAAAAATATATATAAAAATTTACTACAATAAATAGCTTCAGATGACAAATATATTGGCCAAAAAATGAGACAGAAAGATCGGAAAACGCTAGTGAGCGAAAAATTTTCCAGAGATTTCAACGCACGTGTGTATACGAAACCTCAGTACGATTACACGAAAAACATCAATATTCATGATTTCACGATATATTTTTTAAACCTAATCGCTAATCATGCAAAAATATTAATATTTTCTACATATTTTATTAATTGAAGGAGTATTTAAATAAATATGAGCTTGATATCGGACAACAAAAAATACACTCAACACGTTTTACGCGGTTTTAAAATTATATGTTCCACTAAAAGGAATAATTACTATATTTTTATTAATAATAAGAAATAAAATATTTATACTCATATTTTAAATTCTGCGCGTTGTTACGCTCTGTTGTTCATAGACACAAAAGGACATAATTTTATGTCACAATAGCCAATGACAGCTTGGTAAAAAGTAAACAAAATGATCAAATTTATCAACTGACAGCTGCTTTAATTCACGATAGCTTGCAATTTGTCAAGAGTATGGAAAAAAAAATTCCCACTTATGATCCCTAGCTAGAATGAGCTGCAAACTTCTAATAGGATCTGCAGTTTTTTATGGCAGGATATCAAGAAATATATAAACAACTTCAACAAGTGAATAACAGATTTTCTATTAATTGGATAACGCATTAAAAAATGTGTCTTAAGTATTATTTTTTTATTAATTAAAATTTATATGTATGAATAATATTAATATTTTATTTAATTTATTAGATTTTCTATACAACAATGTTGTTCTTTTATAAAATAACACGGTTTTTCTAATTTATTTAACCAATCTTTCATTTTTGTATGAATTCTATCGCTTTTTTACACGATTTTTATTAGAACGTATCGACCGTGTAAGAAAGTTGAGTGTATATTAAAATTTAAACTGTCACATAAATTTATTATTTAGAAAATGAACATTGAGACTATGCTACATTACAACGTAATCGACAATCGCCAAAAAATGAAGAGCTAATTTCGTGGAATAAATTAAGCTTTTAATTTCTAAAGTAAGCTTTTATTTTAAGAGTTATTTAATCCTTATAGTTTAATTCCTATTGGTCGTCGCACTCCAATAAAATCCCAATATAAATCATTGCCATATGTATAAAAAAAATCTTGATCATCACTTGCATCCCTATTCTTCGTCTCTCTTAGTTGACTGATATTGATAATAATATCCACACAGTCTTAGTTCACATTAATGGACGTTTTCAACAACTTGTAGAATAAAAAAAAAATATTTCTACATAAGGTAAAATTTTCGTCAATGATTGAACGAGGTGTTACTTCATTTTGTATCCAGTAAGGTCATTTTTTCAGAATTTAATTAAGTCAACCTCGTTAAAACTTTTTTTAGGCCAGTATGTCAATATGTTTAATATATAACCCTAACCGTAAGATCAAAAACACACTTATGGAACCCATTTAGTTTTCAGCACACTTAAGAAAACCCTTCTATTCATCAATTTCCATTTCTGGTTATAATAATCGACAAGAAGATTTGATATTTCTGTTCCTTTAAATGATGTTGTTTTTTAGCTTTTCCAATCACTAAAATCTGAATCGTACTTGTTTAGACAAGATCTTAAAAATATATTTTAAATCTCATATAATAATTATAACCAGTGCCGCGATGTGACTAATAAGATTGATCAATTCTTCATCTTGCATCCTCATTCTCTTAGTCTTCCAGTTGATAATGTTTCCTCGTAAATTTGCTATCAATTCAAGTAATTAGAATATTCCACCAATCTCACGCTTGTTAGAAACAAATAAATACCCTTCTAGATATCGTATAAATCACATTCAATTAAATAATAATAAGTTACTCCATTCATAGCAATCAATATCGTTATTTTACCCATATGAATAACCAAGAGTTTACTATAAATTAAATTATTCTAAAATGAAATTATTTAATTGAATTATTTAACATCCATAAGAAATTGTGCTATTAGATTTGCCTATAAACGCGTAAGATTTTATGACATGAGACCTTTCATTGCTTTATACGGAATAGATCATAATTTTAATATCCTTAATAAATTTTGAATGCCGATATGGATGCTTTCGAGTGTTAAATTAATTTTATTGTAAAAAAATGCTTTTTAGTATAGTATGTTAATCAACCGCGCCTTATCAAATAAAAATAAAATTAACGCTATGATCGTGGGTCTTAATGCGTTAATAAATATTGTAAATGATCGTGAAATAATTCATGCATTTTCAGTGTTATGTAAAACAGCGTTTCATAACACAATTATTATAGCAATAAATTTCACGTGGTATATAAATATATATTTTTTTCATCAAAATATGTTTATCAGCCACGCCCTATCAAATAAAAAAAAATATAATCGTGAGTGCAGATAAAAATAAATCATATGTATTTTACGTGGATGGATGAGTCTCGTTGTTTTTAGACGTAGAGTATACAGTAAGTCCTCGACTTACGCGATTTCGGACTTACGCTCTACGGTGTTTGTTTACATAAATTAGTATACGGGAGTAAGAAAGAGAGAAAAAAGTGGAACCCCCTATTAAACTACTCCGAATAACGCGATGGATTCAAATATTCGCCGCCTATACCCCAACTTGCGCGGTCGCATTCACGCCGACTGAATCTTTATAAAGACCCAAAGTGTAAATATGATGATAGTGTTGATATTGGTAAATTCGCTACAAGCCACGGATGGTTCCATAAATTGAAAGCTCGTAAAGGCCTACACAAAATTAAAATGATCGGTGAAGCTGCCAGTGCAGACTTAGAGGGGGCTACGATTTTCATCAAGAGTTTAGCAAATATCATAAAAGATGAGAGTTATCTTCCACAACAATTTTTTAACGTAGACGAAATGGGATTATATTGGAAAAAAATGCCAGATCATTCATATATATATCCCAAATAGAAAAATCTATGCCGGGTTTTAAGATGTCTAAAGATAGGCGTACACTTTTACTTGGTGGATAAGCAACGGGGGATTGTAAAATCAGGCCACTCTTGATTTACCACAGCGAAAATTCAAGGGCCTTAATATTTCTAAATCATCACTACCTGTGATTTGGAAATTCAATCGAAAAGCATGGA
>JAGXCT010036816.1:65499-82528 GCA_022495035.1 Philopotamus ludificatus
GACTTACTCGATTTTTCGACTTACGTGAAAATCTCCGGAACTAATTAATCGCGTAAGTCGAGGACTTGCTGTAGTTTTCTTTGTGGAAAAATGTTTTTCTTTATATCTGCGTATACTCGGACAGTCTTAATTATATCACTAGATTCAAGGGTGTTCGCCATGGGATATTAGAAGTCCATTTGCATGATAGATTTATTCTCGTGGCCCACATAGACCGCGGACTGTGCAATGCCATTTGCCGCGTTTAGTGCTCAATGATGAAATGCCAAACGGATTTGATGAATAGTCGCAGGCACACAATATCGCATAGTAGTCGGGCCGAGACGCATTGAAAGCCGGAGATAAATCATACTTTGTTCCGAGCTGCGTCTATCAATACGCAATATTTCCTTTCGCGAATATTATCTTACGCGCCATTTTTTATTCCATCGCGCGCATACACACACATTTTTTTTTATATTCTTAATTTACCGGCCGCAATTAAAATTTTAACACCATTGAAACCGGCCGCTGAATGGAGAGATTGATTGAATAATTTGGCAACGTCCATTGTGCGCTTTTCATCAGAAAATTTGTCCATTTCACAGCGAAATGATGCGGCAGAAATAGCGCTAATTAAATCACTATTTAATTAGTGGCTTCGGCATTTTTTTTTATATCGGGACACTATGTATCTACAATTATAGAAAAAAATAAATATATATTGTCTCATAGAATTTGTCTATAGATAGAGATGATTGCATATTTATACAATATATATATATACAGGTGTATGAATCACGAATTTTTATTATATTAAATTAATTCATTGTCATAGATCAACGGTATGAAATCATCAGCGCAAATTGATCACGATCACATATATGTTGAGACCACTGTGACGTCACTAATCGTAATTTCTAATTACGTATCGTATTTGAAAAAAATCATAGATTTCTCACACACAATAAAAAATGGTTATTTGTTTTTTTTTATTTCTCATTTAAAGATTATTTTTTCATTAAACCGCACAAGTATAAAATCGTTTAGCTCGTTCGCTAAGCTTAGTGGTTTACTAGCAATTTAGGCCACAATATTAGATACGTACATGATTATAGGGTTTCTATGATGATAGAAAAGAATACAATTTGTTCGGCAACGGGTGTTCACAAAGCGATCCGTTGCAATTTATCTCGAATAAAATAAAAATACGGCATAGGGACGAGGAGGCTTGAATAAATATCACTTTCTGAACGTTCGGTCCAATCTGGGTATACGTCAATTACTCCTACCAGCATCTCGTAGAAAATACGGATCATATTGATCTATTGTTGATATCATTTCTGTGTTCACATACTATTTCGGTTGAAAACTGCCAATTAGATATCCAATTTTTATCTGTGAGAAACCATTACCCCCCAATACTCGAGTATTGAAAATAATAAATTATATATATTCGACAATGGCGAAAAAAAAAACAATAGAAATCAATCATGGCAGCTTGTACAATCAATTATATGCACAGCAACGGATTATGTTGATAAGACATATTTATATATATATTTGTATTTATTATTTATTTAGTTTCCTGCTTCGCGCGACTTTCAATTTTTTCAATTATCAATTAAAAATAGAAAATGGTGTCTATTTATAAATAAAATTTTCAAAACCAGTTTGCGTCGGTCGCGAATTCGGCAGAAATGTCCGGCCGATCCGTCGTCGGGATTGATGGCGCCGTTTGTCACCGGGTGCGATAATTGAGTCTCATTGACAGCCGAACGATATAGAAAAAGAAATCGGGAATGTCGAATTACCAAATTTGAATATTTTTACAAGACTTATCGAAATCGTGAGATCAGCAATGCCGTGCAACCAGTCGATTTACGAACGGCGCGCAGTTTCTGGGTCACGGGGTATTAGGCGTCGATCGACATTCGCGGCTCACTCGACATGTGTGTGTGCATGTGTGTATGTACAAAAATGTCGAGCAGCGTTAATTATTCGTTAATTGCGTGTTTATTCATTGGATTGGCGTGCGTTACTGTGCCAGTGAATCAAACTGATTGATGAATGCGAAAGGTTGGAATTTACATTTTAAACCGACGGAGATAAATATAATTATTCCTATATTCAACAGTAGTTAAATAGCATTGAACGCGATTAGATCGAATAACCAATATATAACTGTATAAAAGTCTGATTAAAAATAAGGTGTACAAAAAATATCAATCGAATTTTTGAGGGGTAATTATGAAAATGGACTAAGTCCGTTTTATGAATTTAAAAGTTCTTTATTCTAAGTTATATTTCAATACACAAAATATGTTAATAAAAAATATTATGGTCATTTAAATCAGTGTTCATTTTCATTTAGATAAGATTAAGTTATTATTTAAGGTGCATTTCCCGATAAATATATATTTTTTTTAAATTGAAGCAGAACAAATCTCACGTTACATGAAAGTATTAACCAATGAAACGGTCATAAAATACTAACTTAAAAAACGATGGTAAAAAAATATGTAATAAATCATCATACTCATGGTTAAAAATATTATATACTTATTTATAAAAAGAATAATATGTTACAAGTTCTGCATTTAATATTATATTATAAAAAAAATGCCGGTCTTGCACGGTATCCACCGTGCAAGACCGGGGACGTCTTGTCTTGTCAAGACAAGACAAGACGTTTCAGATATTACCGTGTAAAAATGATATACTATAGATTTTTTACTTATCGATTTGCCGTAAAATCAGGAAACTTTAATCGAAATTAAGACAGTTTAATAAATTATTTTTTTTTCAATTATTTCTCTCACGGCGCCTTTCAACGCATTTAATCTTCCGGCGCCTGTGTGCGCCGCACAATCTGGCCATATAGACGACGCGCCCCTGACTGGAGTCTATTACAATCAATAACGCATCCGTTTATTTAGGGCTAGCATATATAATTAAATGTTTAAAATAATCAGTAGTGAGATAATTTCGTTTTAGTTATTTTTTTTGATATATATGCTAAATACATTATTTTTCAACAATACAGAAACCGTGTACGAACGAAACCTTGTTTAGCGGATACCGTGTTAAGGAGGGTAAATGTATATTAATTACAAACATTTCTTTCTATTTCAAAAAAAAGGGGAAAAAACATTCGAGAGGATGACATTTTGACAACATTAAGAAGATAAACACATGAACGCTACATTTGCGATGAAATGTGCGTTCTAGAAGTGCTTCGAAGATTTAGAAAAACGATATTTGGTATTCAAAATATTGATAAATAAATGAAAAAAAATGTTTTGTGTCGCTTTAGTATGCGGTCTACCGCATAATAAAGATCATGGTCTACTGTCATTTATTTATTGTTTAAAACTCACAGCAACAAACAGTTTATTTTATTTCAAAAAAAAAAACAAAAAATGAAGAAGGTGACAAATACAAATTTATTAGTATTATTACGATTTACACGCCGTAGAAATGCAAAAACCATTAATTTTCTCAACGCTTTGCAATAAATGTGATCGAGGTGTGATTGAAACACCTCTTATATTTTCAAAATAATATTTTTTTCATCCAGCCGTATATTTTGCCAGAATCTTAGCGCAAAACCGATGTTTGTATAAATTACTATAAAACGATTAAAAAATCCAACATGCCATTTAAAGTTAGACCGCATACTAAAGTAGAACCGTTACGGTATACCGAATATTAAAGTGGTACCAGATATTGTAATTTGGAGTCACTTCATTGATGATGATTTATAATATTTGAATAATTAAATAAAAATATTTCACTATAATGAAAAAAATGACAGCTATTACATGTCAAGAATTAATAAATAAAAAAAGTGTTTGCACGACGAGCATTATTGATTTTAAATTAAATTAGGAAAATTCGTGTGTGTACATATTTATTTAATTTTTTTAAATCAAAATCAATATGTTTTATTAAACATTATGCATCTGCACAAAATATTAAAAATAAATAAATAAATATATTAAGAAGATCATGACCATTGGCCACTCCGCGCTCTGCATACCGCACAAAACAGACACAGGTGCCCAATAGAAACATTGCATTGTAAACGTATTCAGATCACGTGCAGAAAAGGCCAACCAATAGAGCACCGGCGTTGGCCGCTGAAAAAAAATTACAATACCGCACCGTGAATCGCACTTCCATATCACGTACTCGCTGGACACGGTCCAACATTGATCAGATATATTTTTTTCGCCGGCCGATAAACAAATACGATCGAATCGATTGCCATCGACGAATTCGGACGCGGGCTACCACATGGGGCGAGAGGAATTAGAGTCGGACAATCGAACAGTAATCGATTGGAAGAAATTCCAATATTAATGAATTATTTTCACGAATTATCGTGTTAAAAAACGAACGAGATAAGCGGCTTCGTGATTCTAAACATTTAATTAAACGAGCCGGCCGAGGATCATGCGGCCGGGGGCCGCTCTAATCCCAGCCTCTGACTGTTGCATGTGTTTAATTAAACAATTAACGTTGATATTTACCGCAGAATCAGAGTCCCACAGATCTGGCCGTTCGCAGCCGTTGTCTGCACTGTCAAATTAGATCCCGTCGATACGTACGTTCGAATGTGACCGTGTGAGAAGGGATCTAGTTAGCTGGCTAACTGTTCATTGCAGATCAACAGGATATCTCGAGATACCAATTACATCGTCCGTATTTAATGGAATATTATAATTGACAGTATTAATGTTGGATGGTGTAGATAGGGCGGATAATTTACAACGTAACGATTATTATCAAAATCCGTAAATACATTATTTGATCATATTTTATTTTATTTATTTGACGACGGACGAATCGTATTAAGCCATCGCCAGTATTATGGCTTCTAAGTCACATGCATATATTAATGCAAATAAACAGCGACTGGGCTAAGTTAGCAGTCGGATAGGTGTCCGAAGAGAACTATGAATTCAGGGAATTCCTTATAACACTGACCAGGAGGTATGTAAGATGAAGATGCCCATTACCTCCGCATGTTTATAAAAATAAATATTTATGTGGGTAGTTTGGCTCGTTGGAATTAATTAATTTAATGCCATCCATCGTAGTCAAATAAGTAAATAAATAATGCATTTCCAAGCGCTATTGTCTCATATAAAGTTCTGATAAAAAAAATAAAGATGCGAGGTTATTGGTTTGTAAAGTTCACATTTACCCCTTTACTAGGGGGCGAATGTTTAGCTATTAACGTATAGAATCATAACTGGATAAAACGAATGATTTTTATGATTAAATGAACACATTATTATCTAAATTACTTTTACGCAAAGCCTCTAGTACGTATTGCTAGCGTATGTGGCGAATAAGCCGTTGTCACGCCGACGTGACCATAACATAAAATAAATACATGCATCTAAAACCGTTATGTTTCTGATTACTCATAAAAAATCATAGAGTTTGCCTTTCCAAATAAATTCTAATTTTTCTCGCTGAAAAAATTAACATGAAATGAAATAAAAGGAAAAACAAAATTTCCTTCACTTCCCAGACATTAAATATAAATTAACCTAAAATCTAAACATGCAAAACAATAGAAAAAAATATAATTATATTTATTTTAGATATCATTAAAACGACATTCAATCGTATTATAGTGAACCCTGCTATAGAGCGACGTGTGCGGTAGTCCCTTCTATAGTGCTCAAGTGCGTGTGAACAAACTAAAGATAGAACAGATGTATTATTTTTATTCTATTTACGAAATACATTTTTTTTTAAAAATAGGAGCCTTGACTCTATTCTTGTTTTAATAATAGTAAATAGTGTATGTTTTAAACATATAATCGGTAACGGATAACGAAATTAATTTATTTCGGCTCGAAAACAACCGCATCGTCCAAATGGGGTCTCTCTGAAGTCAGATATTAAAGATATTTGTGTAAATGGATTATTCTAAGAATAAAAATAGTTATTCATGATATTCTTCATAATTTGGTCGATATTTTGTCGTGTCAATCGTACGTTTCACTAGCACTCAGCACATCGTACCGGATGCGATCGAGAAAAAATATCGCGCGAGTGGTAACAAAAGCGAATATTGTTGTCTTTATATTTTTCCGCAATTGCGGACAATAAAGGACAATGATTATTTATAATATTTATTCGTTAGACTGTTTTAGACAAATTGTGAGATGTAAGTTTTATATTTAAAAACTTGGAGTCCCCAATACCCAATCCCCAATGCACGGTTAGGTTAACTACCTTCTTAAAACATTATCAATAAGAATAACAGCTTTTTTATGCATCAAATGTAAACAAAGGTACGAAAACAGTGTCAATAATATTCAATGATATTCTGAATAACTTCTGAAGCACTAATTTAATAAATGGAGACAGAAGTGATTAAAAATTGAATAAGTTATTAAGTGAGTTATTGGAACTTTAGTAAATATAGCCCGCGCCATTAAATTTCGCGAGTTTTCAATATATTATGACTATAGATAGAGCACATGTCATTTTTAAAATATTTTATTATTTATATTATTAATATTGAACGTTATTTGAATCAAAATTAAATATATTTAAAATACATCTAGAATTCATTTATTTTTGAGATTTAGATTTCTTATGAAAATAATATTGTTGTGAAAATTTGTATAATTTAGAGCAGATTGAGAATAATTTCCATAAATTCGCTGTTCTTTGCATGTAGATGCATTTAAAAAAAATAGTAATATATTTTGAAATATAGAACAGTGCTCTTTGCTTTATTTCATGTCTAGATCATGGGATTCGTTTGAAATCCTCAGGAGCGACAGCTACCGATGTCAGGGCGTCGACGTCCACGTCCAGGCCGAGGCTGGCTCGGACAATGTCGAAACTCGAGTCCACACACGAGAGGCGGACAGAGGTCGTCGACCGTCGACTGATGGTCAGCTCGACTTCTTAGCATACTGCCGGTGACCTCAGCCAGCCGACACCAGCCAGCACCGAGACTGCCGGCAGCGCTGTGTCACTGCCTACGGTAACCGCTTGTTTATCCACAATGCAATTAACCAAATTGCCGGTTTAATCAGACCGACAAGCTACCCGGTGCTTGTGGCGTGTATACATATTTAAGAACGGAATTTGCGGTGGACTTTTAAAAGGGCTGAAGCAACACGTGGAACAAATCGCTTCACCACGAGCTGAAGATCAGCGCACAAAAACAATTTATCGCCGATTCAATAACCGAAATTTATTAATAATAAAACGATCGCATGGGAAATAAATAATATGTTCGTAATTGAATATTGAGACATTCGCGAAAAAATATATAACAATATACAATAATAAAAAAATCAATAACACGTGTGAAATTAATAATATCTGCTTCAATACGATCCATCGAATTATATGGATCGATACGGATATTTATACAAATCTATTGTACGATATGTATTCATATTTATAATAAATATTATAATCCACCATGAAAATGATTTGATTTTTTTTTTATATATTATAATCATACTGACATCTATACGCATTGCATGATAGCATTAATACGCATAGCATTATTTAGCCAAGATACAAACCAAATACAGTATATTATTTTATGGTAAAGCAGTTTCCTGCGCAGTATTGGTAAATAAATTTCTGACTTACCCAAGGGGCGCTGCAGTCGTTCGTGATAGGCTGGAAAGCGGGAACACAACGGAATGTCATTTTTAAATTTAAATTTAACTCTATGCACTAAACTTTGGTATATATAATTTTTATAAATGACTATGTCAGCGGTTGACTCTTGTTACAGCTTACCTAGAACAAAACAAAACACCTAGTTAGCGATCGAATAAATGATTTTCACAAAATGTACCTGAACGCATTGCACTATTCATATTTACATACGACATTCTTCCGCAAATCTAAACAGCACTATGAATTTATTTTTAATCCAACCACTGGCTAAATTAATTAAATAATAATTAAAATAAAATATATTAATTGCTTTAATTAAGCACAATTTTTATTGTCCATCATTCTGCAATTATGAATATATTTATTTGATAAATATAAATATTATTACCACAGATTTTTTATAATTCAATTATATAACTATTTATTCATTATTCTTCGTGAAAAATAATAATTTCATATAATTTATTTTCTATTTCAGAAAAATGTTTCATAAAATAAAAATCCGTAGATCTAGTAAAAATTGTAATAAATATGTTTAGCAAAATAGGGAATATCGTTTCAAAAGAATATAAATTCTTAAAAGTTAAAATTAAATAATCAAAATATGTTTAGATATTTCAAGGTATGATAAATTCGAAGATATCATCTAAAATAATGTCAACACCTTAAAAAATCTACTCAAATCAAATAAATATAATTAAAATTAAATAAACATATATATTTTAACGCAGAATAATTATAAAAACATATTGTTTTAATCACCAGATTTATTATAATTACTGAAATGAGGTTTTAAAACTTATATAATAGAATTATAATCTTATTTTATAAAACTTATATAATAAGCGTATTTTTGAAGATTGTCCTTTTTTGTCTAACAAATCCACATTTATTTATGTATAAAACTTTACATTTATTTACAGTCGCATCATCTTCTGAAACATCAGTATAACCTAACTAACCACTAATTCCGGATTTAATTACTCTTCAGGATTTTTTAAACTGGTCTGTTACAAGTATATTAATCCTAATTTGCTAAATTATTTTAATAATTCAGAGACTACAAATGTTTTTTTTTTGCTGTGAAAAATTAAATCAAATCTAATGCATAATTCAATTTAAATAAAATATAATAAATTAATCAAAACACAGAGCTGAAGAGGATGAAAATGCAATTTACAAAACTACTATCAAGTGAAAAAAATTACACATATATTTTAATATTAAAATCATCAATTTAAAGTATTAACTTATACTATTATACTTTCTAATTAAATGCAGCAGTGGTAGCCAACCTATGACACGCGGGACAAAGCGTGAATTTGATAGATGGACCACCCAATATGGTATCATAATATAGGGTTAGTAAAAAATGTTAATGGAAGCTATTGGACGTCATTTTAGTAAATTCTTTTCACAAATAAAAATACATAATTCCTAAATATATTCACAATTTAAATTATCATAACTTTCCTCTTCTATGCACTTTGGAAAATTTTCCTGTTTTATTCATTCCAATTCCTACAGTCTCAATTAATTATAATAAATAATCTATTGTCTAAAATATTTGAAATGGAAATATTAATACTAAGCTTGAGAAAAGGTTTAATTTATCCATAGGCTTCTAATTATTTTCAGTAGGGATTAATAACATAATTTATATGAATTTATTGTTGGAAAATAGTGTTTCCAATATTGGTTTAAGCTTTATATTGAAACTTTATAGAACCTACTATTTTTTATACAACATAAATCAGTGATGGCTAATCTATGACATGCGTGTCAAAGGTGACACGCCAAGACATTTTGGATGACACGCATCGTTTCGACAGATGAGGCATCAAATAAAAGTGTGGGAGAATTTTCTGCATTTTTACAAAAAGATGATTCAATAACGCGAAGTGGCATAACTGAGGAAAAATACTTTTTATGTTACGAATTATGGTATTTATTGAGTATAAGGAATTAGTAAACTTTTGGGATTAACACATATTTTATTAAATGAAATTAAAATTATAAGCCTAAAAATCTGGGGAAATAACTCTACGGAAAATAAAAATGAGTGCCAACACTATTAACGGAAGATTATGAGTGCTTGGAATTAATTATAGGACATTTTAGCTTTCTGAAATTTAGCGATGTTTTTAATCACGATTCCTACCTCTGCGTATATTTAGTGAGACTTTATTATCGGCGTTTAATAATATTAAAACCAATTAAAAAAAAGTCGACAGACAGATTTATTTTATTTTTTATTTATTTATTTGACTACGATGGATGGATGGCATAACAGCAAAAAAAAGCGCCTCTCATCCATATAAAGATTTTAAAGATGCAAGGGGAATGAGTCTCGCACACTTACATCCCCCTTCAGTCAGGGGCTCGCCTCAAATATAGCCAGATTGTGCGGCGCACACAGGCGCCGGAGAATTAAGGAAGCCAAGAGAAAAAATCCAAAATATAAAATTAATTGCAAACACATGCGCCGGATACTATCATCGCGCAACTGCCCTCTGTGTCATTCAAGAACTCTTAGAATTCATAGATTTTCGCCAGAAGATCCGGGTACTATCATAGCTCAGTCGCGGTTACCTTTAATTAACCTAGTCGAGCTGATGAGGCATATTGGAAACCCCAAGTTTTTTTTTATTTTTATCGAAGCATATCATGAATAACTATTTTTATTCTTAGAATAATCAACAATAACAGTTTGCTTGAAATTAATATTATTTGTATAATTATCTATTGAAGGAAGGATAGATGTCATTAAATTAATATAATAATATAATATTTAAATTTATTTATTAAGTAGCCCTTACTTGGGCTTGAAATGCATGAAAACCAAACATCAATTGAGGATTTAACAAAAGTAATTCAGCAACAAACAAGGATACATATTGATGTTGATTTTGATATTCTCGACATCAAGAGGTTAGCCATCACTGCTTTAGGAAAACATACGAGGTTTGATGAACAAATATCAAACCATGTATGTATACATGAAATCTATTGATTTTTAAGTTTGCTATACCTAGTATAAATCATCCAGAGATCAAATTATGATGAAAATCACTAAATTTCCACCTTTATCATCACGTAAAAAAACGAAAAAAGGATGAGAATTTTGGCTAGTTTTATTCTTATGACAACACCTATTGTGATTACTGTAGAAGCGCAGTGGAATGACAGTAACGACGGTATTTCCGTCCTAATTAACTCTGTTTCTACATGTTGACACTCATCGACAGTGTCTCCTCAGTTGACACCCTTCTAATTATTACATCGCTACATTGTACACACTCGATCTTATTCCACCTATTACGCGTGCTCGTGTCGACGCGTTACAAGCCGACTGATTGAAAAATTCGGGGCATTTATCGTGGCGTTGTTGATTGAAGTTAATCTGGTGTTATCTTCCGCGAGATAATGAGCACCCTTCAGACCATTAGGTCCACGTGCCGGTAGCCGGTCGTGACCCGGTCTCGTGCCCGGCTCCAGAGCCGACCACCGCCGCCACCACCACCAGCAGCAGCAGCAACATCACCATCGGCAGCAGGTAGCAGATATTGATCACGTTTCGGCAGGTAGCAGTACTGAACCCCCGCCGCCTAATGAGAGCACTCTACATACGCGAGCCGCCACTCCACCACAATAATTACACCGGTCCCGAATTGTGGCGTGTGCTCATCTCCACAGCACTGTACGGAGAAGTGCGGTGAGCTTAAAAACAGGATAATAATTTGGCGGTTTAATTGATTTAAAAGCACATTATATGTATACGGTATATGAGATGAATCACAATAAATATATTCCCAAATTGTTGCAGAATTTTTATTGATACGCTCGGATTAAAGAATTTCGCAGATCGAAATAAATTATTCCAGTAGCATTCCCCCCAACAAAAAAATCGTATAGATTCGAAATGGCATCAGTAAGTAAAACCAAAAGGCGTAACTGGTTTATCCGAGTATTTTATTTAATTAGACGCTACCAGCGTGGCTTAAGTCTCCTCCCAATGGGGGGCAACTGATAGTCAAACCGTGGGTCTGGATATAAAATGATATAAAATGTACACGTAATTCTACTATGATACCCTCTTCTAGTGCAGTGTTTCAGAAAAAATAATTAATAAATTTAAAAAAAATACCATTTCAACTTAGTTCTTTATGACAATTTAAGAAATATTTAAATGATTAATTATCACAGTGATATTTATTTGATAAAACAGACAAAATATTCGTTAAAATAAAAATCTAGACATCTAGTGCTATATTTTTTAGTATTATAATAATATAAATAATGTATAATAAAATAATAAGGGGGTATGTAAGAAGAAGAGACCCGTTACCTCCTCATCTTTTATAAAAATATTTATGTAGGTAATTTGGCGCCTTGGAATAATTAATATAATGCCATCTATCCCGCGTTATATAATAAAATAATAAAAAATTAAAAACCAACTGAAAAAATACTAAAAATTAACCAGTGTCGTGTTTTGACACTGGAGGAATATTTGGGTGAGAGACTCATTCCCTGTGCATCTTTAAAATCTTTATATGGGTAAATGGTTCTTCGAAATCTTTCTGTTATGTCATTCATCCATCTTAGTCAAATAAATAAATTAATATATGCTAATAAAGGAAAAAAGCTTCGTTCATATTTTTTAAAAGTGTTTTAAGAAAATCAAAGATTGCGATATAAATCGAACTCCTTAAAGAATTAAATTAGGCTTTAATTTTTATCACAAACACATTAGTATTTTTTGTATGGAGCAATATTATTTAAAATATGAATATGATAAATAAAAAAATTACACCAATCCTTCGATTTTTAGTTATTAGCTAAGGTAATTGAAGAATGCTCATGTGATCAATTGTTCAGTCAAAACCAATAAAACCGTGTATTTAGAAAAGAAAAAAATATCGATAATTTGGAGTTTCTTTGATTTTTGTGAAAAAGCGTATATTCCCGAAAATGTAAAAAAAATATAAGAATGACATTTTTCATCGAGATATTTTAGGTTTAGTTCTGGAAAACTAACGTTTTTGTCAGCTTATATTTTGGCTCAGAGTGTTTATTTTTTTTTAGGTAATACTAAACCGAAATAAACCGATACTTTTTTCAGATCAACTCCGGTTTTCATTCCGACAAAAAAAACGTTTTTTTTTCGGTTCGGTTCCGATTCGAAGCCCTGGTATATAATGTATCCTATGATGACTGCTTTAAAGGAAGAAGGTTAATAATAATGAATAAACAATGAATTTTCGAGATTAAATAATTGTGATATTTATTTAATCTCGAAAAATCATTATAAGTCAATGTCAAACTCTAGACAAAAATTAGTGTCATAACCAAAAATACAAAAACAAACGTTTGATAGTGTGTAAATTATATATTATATGAATTCGAAATTTCGGAAATTACACTTACATGGAAAAGTATGAACTAATAAAGCCACAAATCGTTCTGTCCTGAAAACACTGAATATTTTGGAAAACGACTATGTTTTTCATAAAGTTTCCTCGCCAAACTATGCGTTAAGATAGAAGAAATGATAGCTTAAAGAAACTCATCGTGCTTGTCCATCCGCTGAAGCGATCAATTCAAGACCGTGATTGGATCACGGTCAATATGTAGCTATAACGCAAGATGTATAATCTAAGATCTTGGAGTGAAATACTCAAGAATATACAGCTCAATAATAGTCACGATCCTCAAACACAAAGATACCAATTTAGATGATTTTCGAGCTATAATAACATGCAAATTCTGGGATTCGTTATTAAAATATCATACGGTATATATCATATTTTATTACTATGCAGAACTAGAACGGTAACACATGAATGATAAGATTATATATTTAAGGTAATGCCCACATATTGAGAGTCGGCGTGTTATCCCAAACGGTTGTTGATTCACCGCGCGTGGTCTCACGTAACAAGATTAACTTTTACACTGTAAGAGCAAAGTCAAAGTGCCGATATGTCGATGTACATAGCCACCAACAGCAATGTCGATGTTGCCAGTGATTAATTGCTGCCCAGCGCCACTATATCGATAAATACTTATTACTTATGGCCGGCAAATCGACATAATTTCAGAATTCAGCGCAGTCAATCTGTCAAACGAGGCGCGCGCTTATTTTTAAACCGGCCGTAACAAAATTTTCAGCGACCATAACATGCATCGCCCTCGCGATCCTTTTGTTTTAATCATAAGGTTCGTTTTGTTTGACGTGCCGCAATTAAAAAAAACGTTCATCCTCAATTTAAAAACCGTCACACGAAATGAGAAAAAAATACAATCAGAACGTTGATGATTAATATTGTTTTATTTCACGGCGATACGCGTTTATATTGAAGTGAAGCCACCTGGCCGCAAATGAGCGTCACTCATCAGCCACGAATTATAACACGAAACATTCCGCCGTCAAATTCAAATTCACGGAATAAAAAAAAATGGGATAGATCTCGTTTAATCCGTAAAAATTCTGGATTTATTTAATAATACAAAAATCGGCGATCAATCACGCCCGCACATAAATAACGTCGATCCGTAATAACCGTGGCTCTATCAGAGAATCCTTTTTTTGATCGTCCCGGCCACTTTTTGATTTGGCCTAATTTATTGGCCATCAGAAAATGTTATGATATATGAGGTTTGATTGCTTTATAATTCGTTGCCGAGTGGTTCTCGAGGTGGCGTGAGTCAAAACAAGGGTTAGGCATTCCGTACAGGGAGATGGCAATGGAAGAATGCACCTGAACCCGAAAGGGCCAATAATGGTTGCGTGAGCCAGACATTATATGAGAATTAGCTTTACATCCATAAAAATAAAAACAAATCCACATACCGTATTAAAATTTAAATCATGCGCGTATATATTGTGTTATACGTGTGGAGACGAAACGAATAAAATCAACGAAAACCTTCAAAGGGATATCTCTTCGAAAATATAAATATACATACTCGAAAATATATAAATTGCAAAAAATAAATAAAGAAATATAATACAGCGACTATTGGTGGTACAACCCTTTGATTTTATAGAATCTGTAATAGAATCCATCAAGAGGATAATATTAATAAATTTAATTTACATTGATAATGCATTTTTTAAGTCAATTCATGCAATTTCAGGACTAATTAATCATCGTTATAAAAAAAACTGTTGTCTTTTTCATGAAAATCTATCATAATAACACTAATTTAATAATAAAGAGAAGAATTTCGCAGTGGTTTGGTATAAAAAAATGAAAGAATATGATAGTTCTTCAACATAATTATGGAAAAAACCTGAGTTATTAAATATAAAATATTAAAATAAATAAAATCTTTAATTGATTGGTCTAAAAAAAAATATCGCGTGTATCATTGTCACTTTTCTTTCCGTATTACGTATTATTTCATGTTATAAACGCATTATTTAAATGTATAAAAATGATTTATACATTTCGCAATATGTTCAAGAGGGCATCCTGCATTCGGCGAATTAATTCACATTTTTATTAATTTTTTTACATGAATTATGTACGACGAAATGGCTTGCTCCAAATTAGAATACCAAACATAAATAACACCGAGCCGGACAGGTAAATTTTTTTATCCCCCGCGATAGATCATGATCTATAGATCACTGTCCGGATGCTGGCCGATAAATTGTCTCGGTGGTCGATATTAAATTTTAATATAATATTACACCATCGGATTTGAAAAAATACACGCACACAAAAAATGGTGGAGTTATGCTGAAAATTGATCAACCCCAGAATGTTAATGGGGCTAAAAAATGTAATAACTATTATAGATTTTTTAAACCCCTGATGATCCAGATACACATGAAAAAAATAATATATTCGTTGTGCGCACATAGCTGGCATAACTTCATACCTGCGTAATTGGGTAGCTCGACGTATTATTATTTTATACAGGGATCGTTGTTATGGCAACTGCTACCAAAATATATTAAATAAGAAATTTTCAGATACAAATTTGCAATAAAAATATATTTAATAAGAATCCAATGTAAGAATAGCACGTTTACATACGCATTTGATCGAGATCGATAGTCGCATAATAAATTCTAAAATAATAGCGTAATGGCTTCATTTATGGTTATTGCCGATGGTTATCAGGGTCAATGCATCGGCGAAGATTTGGCCAGTGCAAAGCAAACGATCCATTGTTGGATCTATAGATCATTGCCGTGTGGCTAATTGTGGCGTGGGCGCGCCTGTTATTTTGTCCGGCTATTAAAATCGTTGCCAGTACTGGCGGTCGCCTTTGTACCAGCAGCCTCCTCCTTCTGTTGTGTTGTGCAGCTGAAGAGAATTATTATTTTAGAATTCGTTGAATATTGATGAGTGTGCATTCTTCACATATTTACAGGCGATTCATTGACATATCGAAATCAGGTTTTTATTTAAATATTTGGAAAAAAATAATTGATATTTTCATTCATTGAAACGGTATTTCGCTTCGTATACATATACCACGATATATATTGCAGAGGAAAAGGAAATCATCAATCATATAGATCAATTTACAATTTTCTAGATGGTTCAAATGAATTATAGAAAGGTTGAATGGAGGAAAATAGACCCGTTTAACATTTTAAAAATTAAAAATAGCCATTCTCAGGATGATTTACGTAGGCGAAGTTATGATATTATGATTGAGGATAATTTAAAAACATATTCTCCATGCTGATGAAATAAATAAATATTAATAGACAACTAGAATATTGTTCTTTAGTTTATATCCCTAATTATGCAGAATTGATTACAATATTAAGATCAAATTAATATTTTCAATATACATAAATTAAACAATTTTATGGAAATCCAAGACAATAAAAATAAAAAGCCATTCTATTTATTTATTAAATATCTATTGTAATAATGATAGTTTTTGTATTAATATCATTGCACATTCAAACAATTAAAATTTTTATTTAATTTGAAAAAATAGTAGTAAAATAGTAATAATGTAAAATATACTGCTCATAAAAAATAAAATAGCCGGATAAGTATATTTTAATGTTTTTTCTGTTGATTTTGTAAGGTAGACATTTAAGATATTTTATTTTTTCAAACATTAGCATAAATAAATATAGACAATATCGACGCCAATCAATTTCGCGAGCTAGTTATTATCTTTTTTGTCCTTGCCTCCATCCCAACTTTTTAAATTTTTCGCTATATTTCTAATGCTGTAGTATTTCCAAACCAATTTATTTCTAGCTATTTATCTTAAATATTGATGAATTCTTCAGCAATTCTTAAGATAAATTCTTAATTTGGTTGATGTTTTTGATTTTTTAAGTAATCGAAAGGACGCGTAAATAGCACGCAGACTCGGCAATATCTCG
>JAGXCT010036816.1:82589-123782 GCA_022495035.1 Philopotamus ludificatus
TTACTTGCACTTGGCACATTGTACCGGCTGCGAGCGTAAAAAAGCATCGGGCTAGTGACAACAGAAGTGAATATTATTGTTTTCATATTTTTTTCGTAATTGCGGAAAATAAAGGTCAATGATTATTTATAATATTTTTTCTACAGACTTTTTCAGCAAATACAACATGTTTGATATTTTTATAAATAAATCCTACATGTCAGGATTTATATAAGAAAGAGTTATTCGAGAAAAATCAAACTTGGGGTAACCAATAGACCCCATCGGCACGACAAGGTTAAGGGGTCTAGAATGGATGTTTTGGAGATTATTTTTTTTGTGAATTATTGCTAAATATCCACTTCTCATTAGCAGTAATAATCCTTATCAGAAACATTACAGTTTCATACTTCCAACTATGATTAAAGCCGTTTTTTATGGAACACAAATTTCTTTTCTATTTTATCTTTACGAGTTTTTTATACTGTCGATGTGTTGACAAAATTTCTTACAAAAGTCTTTTTGATTTGGCTTATTTATGGTTAAAGATGTCTCCATTAAATAAAATTCACTTGCATTAAGACTTTTTTCAATTTTTAAACCACTTTTGGATAATAATTTTCAATATGGTGTAGCGATTCTATCCTTTTCTCCCAAATGTTGGCAAACTATCGGATTTTGGTTCATTGTTCTCTTCGGGAAAAAATAATAACTGTGTAGTTATTGGCCAAAAGTTCACATATTTTAGTAAAAAATCGTACCCTGAAACTCGTAAAACTCTTCTAACAGTCAGCAATAAACTATTCATCCAATATGGCCACCAGTGCCATTAAAACAAATATCAACACAACAAAAATAATGTGAGAATTGTAATAACAATATCTCGCAAAATTTAAAAATTTCGCATTTCGAACCTTTCATAAAAATGTAAAAAAAAATGTTTTAGCATTTTAAAGCATCGAAAAATTTACTATAATTTTATTTCAACGGAGAATTAATCAAACTTAGGATGAACTCTTAAATCATATACATATAAATAATATAATAAATCTGCAGTTGTTTAATTAAATTTAATAATAAAATTGTTTTCCGTCTAAGACTAGCGAAAAATCGTTCATTATAAAAACTCCTGACTGTGATTTCTTCGAGTGTATTTTTAATTAACATATTGTTGAGTAAATATTTTTTTAATTTATATTCATGTATATTTAATACCCGTTTTAAAACAAGCGTAAAAAAATAATTACCCGTGCAAATAAAATATAAAAGCACAAATAAAATATAAAACTTCATATTTATTTAATTATAAATTCAAACTTTGACCTAAAAATCATTCACCGAATACCCCGAAATCAAGTCCATCGTTATGTCCACAGTCTCAGACGTGCAATAGTGAAACCATCTATTATTTACCAGGTGATTGATGAGTGGCCGTGTTGGCACAATTCGGCGAAACAATGTACACAATTATTCACATCGGTGTACATATAACAAATATCGAGTGTTTTAACGAATACAAATGGTGGCCGAGGAGTGGCCAACACTTGGAGGTGACCCTACAAAAAAAGTCATCAATGAACGAGCACACTGCGAGGATGAATGATGATTAGTAAACAAAGCATTTAACATGTGTAATGAGTTTTGTCGAAGAGTAATGATCCAAAATAATATTCTCCGAGGAGCTTTCCATTAGGGAGAGACCGGCTAGTCAGCCTCATGCATATGCATGCAAAAATTATGCGACCACACTTCACTGTATCTATGCCAAATTCGACGAATCATCATCCCTTAATTTGTATTCAAAGTTTAATGAAATGCTTTGGAACGTAAGACGATTACGAGATCAGTTTAATAATTAAAATTTAATCATCTACTTATACATTCATTAAAACAGATCGCTCTTTAAACGAACGCAATATTTTTCATACAATGTGTCCGGAGCCGAGACATGTGTCCAGAAGTGGACATAGCAATTTGCATAATTTTCGCCATGCAGCATATTACAAATGTAAAATTCTTAATTAGTTCATCGTGCGCAACAAATTGGAGCTGCCAAACGAGGGCCTTCTGAAGTGCACTGGATTTATAAATCATCCGGGTTTGAATCCTCAAAGATTAATATAGGTATACGAATTATGACTGCATATGACCGAGACCAATTGTCTTTTATTCTCAAGTACCGTGACCTTTTTCCGTGTCACTAAAAACGCTGATTTATAGCCGACTATACGTAACCAACTCATCGGTTTGTAGGAAAAATTAAATAAAAAAAAGCCGAAAAGAGCACCAAGGGCTCGTTTGTTAACACCGTGGTCGAAATAGAAATTTTAATTATCTCGGACCGATTTTTTTTCTTCAGCGACCAAAGCACAGGTATCGTGAACGGGTCTGCAATGATTGACGACCTCTTTCAGACGTTGTCAATTTCGCTTTGCCCCGGCCCCGAATGTTCACTATATTATTATTTATTTTTACATAATATTTCGGTGGGTACTGTTGTGTATTTTCATCTTTGACCCCACCAAATTATCCGGGTTATATAGAAAAAAGGATCATCTGAGAACTATGCAATCCTATTTGCATATTTGTAATTAACTATACAACTAGCGATAGACTCAAATATACGTACGAATATATATGTTAATTCTAAATAAATGGTAAAATCTTAAAAATACATGTATATATAATAGCAATTTAAAAGAAAGAATTGAAGAATATTAAAATCAATAATTTAATAGATAAATGCTTAAATCTCAATATTCTTTGGCTCGACATAAGAAAATCAATATATCATTTTTTTTAAATATAAATAACATCATCGAGATCTTAAATATTTTTTTTTAATAAATTCTGTGGTTTAAGTTTTAATTAAAAAATATTTTTCTTATATTAAATATACGTTTCTTGCAATAATTGTATATAAATTGATTGACATTTTATTTTGTGTATCATATTTACCCCAATTAAATGCAAATAGATCAAAAATTCACCGTCAAACCGACGATTGGTATGCAATTAAAAAAGGCACAAATCAGGCGTAATGATACAAAAAATTAATAGGGCCCCGATCGTGCCCTAAAATTAAATCAGAGTACCTATTCCAAACGAGGGCAACACTCGTAGAGTAATTTGTACGTAACGCGGTAGAAATTCCGGTCGCATATTTTTTTCTTCCAGTTTTATTTTTCGTTTTCCATCTCACGAAAAGGAATACCTGTCTGCCTGTCTAGTCCACCGAGAGGTTATGTGTTTTGGTAAAAAAGAGTAACAAATACAAAATAATTATCGACCAGGACCACGGAGCATTGCCCAGTCGAAACGATTAATTTAAATTGTGAATTTTATGCAGAAAACTGCAATAAAATCAATAAACAACAACGAGTTACAATCGAATTTCATTAAATTTATTATACTAATATTTTCTGGAATCATCGCATATGCATTGACTCCCCATGATCATGGTCCATTGCTTCGACGTCAATACTATCATTGTCTTTCAAGAAGCACTGCTGCTGTCCCATAAATACGGTAGCCGATAATTTACAATGATCCTCGACTACATTAAATTTCGGTCGGTGAACACCAATTAGGCCCAACCGTATAATTTCAATCGAAACATAATACCCGATGTGTCATTGGAATTTGAAACATAACAGCAAAAGATTGCAAAAGAGGCATAACATTATTTTCAAGTCTCAAAAAAAAAATGTATGTATGCACATTGTATTGTTTAACACAACCCCAATTACTCGAAACCCAACTTAAACGCTCGGTTAATTGCCTTAATTACAGGGAATCCCCTAATTGGTACTGCGTATAATTTTTATTACGCTTAATGATCCCGAGCAAACACACACACATAGTGTGAGTGATATGAAAATCGGAAAAAAATGCACGGAATAAATTTTCAAGTCGGAAGGATCCGTCGCTGAGGGCAAGGCCTCGTCCTTCCCGGCGGGGTGCTAAAAGTTCGACTCTCGGTTTATTGATCTTTAAATCCTATTATAGACCGCCAAAGGCTATTTATTTACGGTTCGGTCATCATGAATGAATGGATATATGGCCGAAACAATGCCAGAGACCATAAAATTAAACGACTCTGCAGGAGTGATGGACGAAGAACGCGCTTAAAATTAAATTTCATGCCATTCGAACATTCAAATCGTCCTTAACTGCCCATTGTAGTATTAAATTTTAGATGTTTACTTTAATGACTTAGTGCAAATATTATCGTTATTATATAAGCATGATATTAAAATTATAGAATCATTCAATGACTCGTTATCATGCCAATAATATAAACATAAACTGTGAAGTTAATTTATGCAAACGATATATCAAAATATATCTATAACCATGACTAAATATATTCTAAAAAAATGTATATAAGCGTATTTTTTAAGAAATTCAACCAGAAATATATTTAATAACAATATTCTGAATGGTAAATTAATCTTTTTATCAAAGAAACTAATCAGAATCATTAAAAAATATATAATTACTTAAATCAATGCTACAGTTTTATGTTTCATGTTTTGATTTGAGATCCAAGCACTTTATTTAAATAATGATAAAATTAATATGTAATAATGAGATCAGGTAATAAATATTTAATATTATACGCATAAAGTATTACTTAATTATTTACAAAAACATTGTCACAATAAATATTTAACTAATGCCTCATTTAACCTCTTTCACTCTAGGTATTTTTGGTCGAATTATTAATATATATATATAAATATTTACATTGGTAAAGGTATAAGAATGTTAAAAATGCATATGGAAATAGTTAAAAACTAATAAAATAATTCTACGCTAGTCAATCAGAAAAACGTATATTTTTATCATCAAAATAATTCATAAATCAATAATCCTTCTCGAAATTCTGTACGTCTCTTCGTTTATGGTTCAACATTAACAACTAATTAAATATTAACTCTAAATTAAACAAAATTCTAGGAGAAAAAGAGATTCATCCAAAATCTAGACGATTAAAATGAACACAAAATCCTTTTTCGTTAACCCGTAAAATATCATTTTAATGAAGTCAACTATATCAGTAAATCAAATGCAAATAAATCGATTTTAATCCTTGTTTAATATAACCCTCACTGGATATTTTTAGTCGAATCTAGATTCTACTCTTATTATTTGTTTTTTTGCGCATATATAAAAGAAGATTTACATTGTTCAAATGAATAATGAACATCTATAGGATTTAATTTAATATCCTATTCAATAAAAGACATTTTTTTTTAAATACATAAATTGAGAAAAACGTTGTACAATTTTATTTCTAAAAAATATTTTGGGCCAATACGTCTGGCACACATAGTGGAAAAGGTTAAAGATTTTATTAATATTGCTTCTTAAAATCAACATTTAAAAACTATCTTTCCGAAAAAATATTAAAATAAAAACAATAAGTCCAACAATATTTTTTCAACCGCTCTTACAATTAATTTACTTTTTAGATGTTAAATTTAAAATAATTTAATCGAATATAAATTCATAAACAAATATCGACAAATTATATAAAAACGAAAAACCAAAAAATAACATCTACGTTAATGGAGAAAAGCTCTATATCCAAATATATATTATAAAACGATTTTAAATCAAATATTTTCTTATATTTCAAAAATATGGGATTTAGAATTATAGCAAATGTATTCTAAAATTAAATTAAAAAATAACGAGTATGTAACCATATTAAAATATTAAAACTAACTAAAAAGTATCGGCTAGTTACATCCATATTTATAATTAAATTATGCAGTTATTATTAAGTAAATTAACGTTTTTTTAGCATGAAATAAAATTTATGAACTGAATTTTTAAAATAAGCTTTGAATATTTTTGATTTTTGAGATAAAAATATTTGCATTAGGTTTTTTTATGAAATATCAATCCGCGATAAAAATTAAAAATATATATGTACGTACTTTAAACATGTACGTGTACGTCAATTAATTTTTAGACATTTAAAAAAAATAATTACATCTCTAATCACAACACATTCCCGAAACGAGTGATATAGAGAATAAAAAATAATTGAAAAAAATTATGATCACCCGATCTCGTGCAAATATCCCGGAGGTCACTCCGGCGGGACCCGCGCCGGCAAAGGCACAAACAAAAATATGCTTTTTTTTATTAATTTTCTCAAAATGCAGATATGCGAACCCATTAACCCTTTCCGTTCGGCACACTTCCCGTTGGCGCCCGCTGCTTCGGGCCCCATCTAACACCCACTGTGCAAGACCATCTTTAGCCACGGGGTGCTTTTGACCTAAAACCTCTCACATTATGCAATTTAAACCCGCTACCTCTGAATGCTGTAGTAGTCGAATACAATTATAATTTAAATTAACGCATCGATATATCATGTGGTAGCTGAGGAGAACATCATAAGCACTACACCATCATTTTAGACTAAGTATATACATTTTAATGAGTCATTTTCTTATTGTTTAGATATGGCATACAGGTACTAATCCTCAGCAGATTATTGATGTGATATTATTGAAAAACATTCGCAAGTATGACTCACGTTAGAAAGTTGAATATGCAGATACGCTCATCTATAATAAATATGAATTTATTTAATTTGACGTTGAGATATATTTAATTTAACAAATAGCCCTCCAACAGTTAGTTGAATGGACGTAATAGAGTTTTACGAGGAAACCAGACGCCCTACTGTGCCGCAGTTGGATACCGCATTATCATATGATAATTTTGTTATTAGGGTGTCAGGTGCATAATTGAACCATCAACGACGACTCTAATGTTGATCAATTAATTCCAATGAATCAATCAGTGTCTCGTTTATACGAAATGTGCCGAATACTTGCGTGGAGTAATGTAGAAACAATGATTTTGCAAATAACGACCTCGATTAACGTCGATGCAAATAATTGTGTATCCATTAAAAACGCATTATAGTTACGAATATATTTACACATTTCGATTGGGAAATGTAATGCAATGTTTTTATTTATATATATATATATAAAAAAATATACGTTACTTGAGAGCTGTATCAACGATCCGCCGTAGTGAGATAAACGCGCCTGCATTCGCGAAACCCGCGACACAAATGTCAACATAAATCCACTGTTAATTTTTATTATTGACAATTTCGCTACTTATTCAATTGATTAAATGCAAACACTGTGTTTTAAACGTCTATAAATTCAGTTTTGTCGTCGATTAACATTTTTTCGCCATAAAATAAATTCGCTACACTGATTCCGATTGCCGCAGATATGACCGAATCACATATTCGAGTTTACACGCCGCGGGCACATATTGCGTTATAAAGCAATATCGAGGTGTAAATCCCAGTGTCCTACCCCGGGGTACGACTTGTCATACGGTTCAACAATGTACTGGCACTGCCCGAAGACTTGTTTTTTTTTTGTTGTTGTTCGGGTGGTGGTGGCTCACTGCCGCGGGACTGCTTCGGCAAGCGCTCTGCGGACTTGCTGGCAGGTTACTAAGGCCCTGAGCGCCGCTAAAAGCAACCAGTGCCCCGGGCAGTGGCTCCCAAATATAGCCACAATTAAACGGATCCGTTAAATATTTTTTATTCAAAAAATATTCTATACCAATAACGTAATCTCGATTGAAGTTATAGTTAATTTTTTTTTATGCGACGAAGACGTTTTTGACGTCGTATGATCGAAAATATATAAATCTGCATTGGCCGGTGGGGGCCAGAAGATGTTAGATAGTGTTGCGCGCACCACGCATTGCCAAGCCTTGGCCCGCGGCCAGCGGTGGCGGTGGCGGAGGCGCGGGGTGGCAGGTGTCACCGGAGGCGGGACGCGGCCGCTCGTCGCCCATTGGCCGCCGGCCGTGCTGGAGGGGCGGGGGCCCTCGGCGGGCCTCGGCCCCCGTCGGCTCTTATCAACATTTATCGCTTGTCGTCAATGTATGCAGATTTAATTTGACTTTTCTGCAAATCATTCGACAACGCGATGCATCTGTATAAATTGACACCAAACCTTGGTATTCTTCTTGTATTAATATTAATTTAATAATCATATTAGCATTAATAATTAATATTAATATATCTTATAATTCTTGTGAATCGAATCCTTCATGGCTGAAGATCAAAATCACTTTTATTGCTGTATAATATTTGATTTAATCACAGTATAATAACTGTTGTTATCTGCGCACCATAACGATGGTTCATCAACGTAATATTATAATAAAACTAATTATTTATTAATAATATTAAACAAATCCGCGTATTGCTGATGTTTGGAATTGTATCGTGGAACGTTCTTTGAAATTTGTACTGGAGACTTCGACGCACGAAACGAAACCCGAAATTAATATTATTTTCTTCGATATGCAAATAGCAGTGAAATAAATATTAAATATATATATGTGTTTTTCCTATTCAGTGGCGGATTCACCATAGGTGCATAAGGCACGTGCCTGGGGCTTCATTAATGCAAGGGGCCTCAAAGTCGAGCTATCAAAACGATTTTTATTTATATTTAAAATGTTCACATTTTTCAGTTGGCTACCCTAACGGTTATATTTCAATCCATGCTCCATGGATTTACCTCAAGACATCGTGTCCCTAAACATACAGCCCTGCAGCCTCGGCTCTCAGGAGGTCCCTGAATTTTTCTAAAAATAATAAATATTTGTAACATCGAGATCAAGGCCCTCGTCTTGGAGATAGGATCATTGGATTCTTTCTCTGCATATTATTATCTATATAAAAAGTAACTTATTGTAATAGTTTTAGAGATTTTGCTATTGAATATCGAGATTCCTAACAACGAAAATAAAGAAAGAGAAGAAACAATAAAATTAAAAAGTTTAATTTTGTTTTTCTTTATATCTTTTTTCATAAATTGATGCGAAATTAATTATGTATCCAAAACATTGCAAATTAAGTAAAAAAAAGTGCGCCTAGAATGCACATTATAGGTTTTAGTGAAAATACTTTGAGGGAGGGGGGCCTCACAATTTAATTGTACTTCATCAAGTGCTAAATCCGCCGCTGATTAATTTCTCCTTTTCTACTCTATGGGCCAGACGTATAGGCCCAAAGCATTTTTTACCTAAAAACTTATACCAATATGTTTTATTTAATTAATAAAAAATAGTCTTTTATCAAATCGGATATCAGATCAAATCCTATATAGATGCTTCTTATTCATTTTCACAATGAATATCACTTTTAATAAATTTGTAAAAAAATATGATGAGCGTACCAGAGAGTGGAAAAGGTTAAAAATTACTTTCTCTAAATTCTGCCAAAAATATTGGCTTTCAACACTAAACATCAGGTATTCTATCATATTGAGGGTTGTAGTATTAAAATATTAGCATAACTAATATTAAATTTTGGTTTTTGTAATATTATTATATATTTTTTTTAACATCTGTATCTTCAATTGGTATTTTAATATATGTTCTAATCTGCATTATATCATTTTTTTTTAAATTTAACTACCGTTATCGATGGTTATAAAAATAAAATATTTAATATAATGATTACCCATATTTTTACAACTTTATTGCGTCAAAATTAATGATTCTAATATCAATTTTTAAACTAAAATATAATTTTAAAAACGCGTAATGTTTATTTTAATAATATCTTTATATTATAAAATATCAGCGCAAATATTTAAATAAATGTGTATAACTATCTGCAATCAATTTATTTATATGCATAGAGCTAAATAATAACAATTTTCAATATGACCATATTGGGAAAATGTTAACAGCCAATAAATGGCTTTATTGGCTTCGAGTACGTCAACATGACAGTTACAACACGGCCATCTCTAAACAATGAGGCATGAAAAGATCGAACGGATCGCCCGCATTATTAAAAGGGTACGGCCGCAACAAATGTCGTGGACATACCTCTCGCGGAGGATAGTTGGGCAAGCACTCGCTGGCTAGCTCCAGCGCCGGATTAATGATGCCAGATAGACAGATAATGACGGTCTTTGGTCCGATTTGTTTTTTGCCCGTGGCTTTGTTGCTCTTGCCGTTGTGGTCGCTGGCTGTCCGGGCCAGGTCGGTGGTAACACGCGATGTCGATGGGCTCCGCCGCCCCTTACGTCTTCTCTCTCTGGTATGTTTGGAATTGGTTTCCACTATATATCCCAGTAACGTCGCAATAACAGTTCGAAATTTAAATAATATTTTAATTGATTGGTAAAATATTTAAACCACCAAATAAAACTATAATAATAATATAAACAAATATATAATAAATGTATATATATATAGATAATTAAAAATATTTTTTAAATAATATAAATTTTGACGAAAAGGACGAAACATTATAAAATAATTTTTATTTAATAAAAATTTTGATAAAAAAAGCCAAGAACATAATAAAATAAGTATCCAATACCAATGTTGATATATGAGCAGATATTTTTGAAAATGGTATAACTCCATTTTTAGAAACATAATATATGTTTTGGTTGGATATAGAAATTTCACTGTTTTTTTACAGAGGTTGAGCTGTATAATGCTTTTTTTTAAATTGGAATATCTCCATTTGTAGGAAGCATAATTAAACATGTTTTTCTCTCATGCCAAATGAAACGTGAAGATTTGTCTTAACCAAATCCCAAAAAAAGGCAATATCAAACAGTAAAAAAAGATGCAGACGGAAAAATTATACACAGACGCGGTATTTAAAGTTTCTGAATTATTTGGAAAATAAAAAAGGCCTAGAAAATAACTTTAACCTTTTCCACTCCGTTGGCCAGACGTATTGGCCCAAAATTTTTTTTTGGAAACAACTTGAATAATTTTTTTTTTATTTCATTTAAAAAAATAATGGCGTTTTTAATCTTATATCAGATTAAACCCTATATATTCTTCTTATACATTTCCCCAATGAATCCCTCTTTTAATAAATTTATAATTAAAAAATATTAATATAATGAAGAGTATGTATTTGTAGGTAAGAAAATCGATTATTTTCTTTTATATACTTATTAATTATTTTTGCATATAAAACCTTAACATGTTGTCAATTTAAAAAAAATAACTGAACCAATTAACGCCCGTCAATAATTTTATACTAATGTAAACGCAAACCAATATATATCTCTCATTATAAATAAATGGAATTAAACTAAAATAACGGCTTATTATATGTCTAGGAAACGCGAAAAACATATCAACAAAAATAGTGTCAATTTTTAAACAGCTGGAAAATTCAAAATCCTTTAAATTACACATTGTTTAAAAATGGATAATAATAAGTAATATATTATTATAATTTAAATAAATTTAATGGAGTTTCTACAATATATTCAATTTAGCTGAATAAATATATATTTTAAATCTTGACTTCAAATGTTTATAGTAAACGTATCGTATCTATTTTAATAAAAAAAAAAATATAAATAAGTAATATATGTCTTATGTAATTATTTAATTTAAACTTCAAACATAAATAAACTAATATTTTAATTAATGAGAGAAAGTTACCATAATAAAGCATCACGAAAATCAATCTCACGAAAGAACAATAACACATTTCAATTTTATACAATGCTGTAGAAAACATCATTAAAGATACTGATTATCCGAACTTTTACGAGTATTAATTTGCAAAAGGTACGAGAAATTCTGGTAAAGTGAAACGCATATTAGAAAATCTACCTGTATTCTTATAACTTGAATTGAGCTACAATTTAAAAAGTATATATAATAATATATCGACTCCACTGAAATGAAATACCATACAAAATAGTGGCGTGCCAAAGATTTTTTCAATTGCTCTGGCAAAAGCAGCCGGAATTATGATACGCCATAATTTTTTTCATCGACACTCTCGAAAGTAACCATTTCAATATTAGACGGGTATTGCATGCTTTACCGAAACCAATTTAGAGAAACAGAATCACTTACTTCACGGTAAAATTTAGAAAATTACTTCCTCGAGAAAAAAAACTGATGAGATAACCGGGCGAAATCGCTACGAAAAAATTATCGAATCGGAAATTTTTACTTAAAAATCGTGGATCGCGTGAATAAATTCTGTCGTCTTGAATCGTATACTAATTTGGTGGTTATTAGTGCATTGTTTCTGTGATGGGTCGGTTGTTTGTTGGACGGTTCACGCGATTGTGGATGTTTGTCCCGAGTGCGTGGACATTCCTCGGATGCCTGAAGACGGGTCGTGTAATTGGACCATCAATTTGGGACGGTTGCCGGTGAGAACATATATATGTTTAAAGTATTACTTGCGAGTAATACGTTTGTCCGTAATCAGATTTATATTAATACAAAATGTACGAGGCCGACTGTTATTTGTGTTTATTTTTTACTCCAACCCAAAATGAAATGTCAAAATGGCGATAAAAAAATTAATACGAGCCGTGCTTTCTATGTAATTTGTAGATAATGATCGTAAAATTAATTTTGTTTCAAAGGTTATCGTTGTATTGCGAGGCGATTAATTTGTGAGATAACTATAACTATCGTGAATTATATCGACATTAAAAATTAAGCAATAATAATAAATTTTAATTTATTTATAATACTCTCCGTTGATTTGCATTGACGGTCCCGCGTTGAAAAATTGCATTATTATTTATTATATACAACGGATTTGAGAGCGTATATTAAATTCTTCGGCGATGATAAACGATCAATTAATCACGGGGATTAACATCTCTCACTAATTTCTTTTACCGCCCCAACGTTTCATCATTAGAGAGCCGCAACAAAAGTGAAAAACCGAGCGAAAAGAACAAAAAAACAGAACAATACAAATGACCCGAAATGAAATAAATAAAAAAAAAACACCAAATGGTATCGGCCTAATGAAATACGTTCGGGTCGCACCTGACTCAAAATTGTTAATTGCAAGAAAAAAGCATTGGCCAACAACACGACTGCTGGACAATCAGTCAGGATTGACTAATGACCGGGGAGTCATCACCGAGTCCCCTGCGCGTGCGCAGTCCCCGGGCCATAACGGGCGTCGGCTCCTATTACCCACGAACGAATCATTTTTCTATCATCAGCCTAATATATCATTGTAATAGTTCACTCCTTAATTGTTCGGTATCATCACATAAATTAATTAATAAAAGAAAATCCCAAGAATCGGTGCAACATACGATCAAATATTACAATAAAAATACTAGCTTAATATTTACTACACAATCAGTTCTCGACTTACAACGGGGTTCGGTTCCGCCACCATCGTCATAAATCTAAATTCATACAAAAAATATACATAGAAGGTATGTAGCTAGCTAATTGTTGATGTATAATATATTAGGAAGACCCGAAAGAAATTAAGTATTTTATAATCTAATATTCGAATGCAGTTTGCATCCAACAACAGTAAAGAAACCATGTCTGTGATTTTTTTTGGTGTTTAGAAATATTATTTAACATTATTTATGAGTTATAAAATTTATACTATTGTTAAGGGTAAAATATCGAAACTATAAATTAACGAAAAACACATCATACACTGTATGCACCTTTTTATGATCAAGCTTTGAATGCAAGAAAAGATACCAAAGCTATTAAATAAATTTATGGTGAAGTACTGATAGTACGTAGATGTCAATTTAGGTTTTAAAGGTTCAAATCGGCAAATAAAAATCATAGAGATGCATGTGAATCTGGATGACCTACAAAATTTGATAATGACATGTTGAGATCTCTGGTCGAATTATCGCAAACTCACATCTGCAAGGTCTTCTGTATAGTCATATTTAAAACGCATCCGTAATAAAAATAGAATGGGAATTTGGACCACCAATTGTTTGTTGTCGATACAAAGAATTCGACCGTTTTTACGCCAAACTGTAACTAGAGATGAGAAATGGATAGTTTATAATAACATAATTAGAAAAAATGACTTACTCCGAATTAAAATTCTATTCTGGCCCCTGAGCCTAGTTTAACACCCCAAAAAGTTATTTTGTGCATTTGGTGGGATGGAAGAGGAATAATTCATTATGAATTATCGTCAACTACAATATCATCAATGTGAAAGGTTAAACGAGAATATAAAGATCAAACGTCTAACGTTGTTTAACAGAAAGGAAATAATTCTTAACCACGATAATGCACGCCCTCATAAAGCAATAATTCAGTAATTAATCTGGAACGATCTGTCCCCAAACCTTGCTTCTTATTTTATTTTCTCTTCAGTTCCATGAAGCAGATTATTTTAATTCAAAACCATAAAGTTTTATCATTAAAAAAAATAAAAAAAACTACAAGTACGATGGGAAACAGTTTTTAATAATGCTGAAAATTGTCTTTTATAATAATAAATAAAAGAAATATGAAAAAAACATAAATTTTACATTAAAAAAAATACGCGATTTCTTTCGGGTCCCCCAAATATTTATAAGAATTATTGTAAAGTACATTTATAATTTGTGTAGTAATAATATCCATTGGTGAATTCCATCACTAATTTGGGCAATAGCTGCAGTCATGTCTTTCAGTACATTTTTTGTTATTTTTCTTATAAGTTATTATAACTCGTTATTTCTTAATCTCAATCAGGTCTTGGTTTATGGGTTCTTCATCATCATATTCTAAAAGGTAAATTACGTCTTCACTGTAAATTTTAAGACTAAGTAATTGAGCAAATTGTACAATAAAATTGGTTATCACTTTGCTTTCCTTATCTCTATTAAAAATTATATTGTTTATATAACATTTTTAGTCATTCAGTTCGACTATAATTTTGAGATATTTTTTATTTCATGATAGATGTTGTAATTTTTTATATAATTGTCTGATATTTCTCTGATCTTGCGATTTCTTGGGAAAAAGCGATTGTTAAATAATGCACTTTAAAGTTAGCAACACCCCCTTGATCCATTGGCTATAAAACGCGTATGATATTAGAAATAATAAACCACTAGCTGCTTTTATTTATTTTTCAAAAATAATTATTGATTATTCTCAAAAATGAAGCAATCAACTGTATTAATTTGTGTGTACCATATTTTGATGCATTTCAGGGAATATTTTACCAAAACTGAATAAAGTCTTAAATTGATACGATTTCACACTTATGAAATACATAAAAATCTTTTATTTTTCAGGTGGCAACTTCACAAATATATTATTTACTTAGGATTATTTTTATATCATGTGTTAATACATTCAAATCGTCATAAATTATTTCGATATTTTTGAATGATGAAAAATAACAGCTATATTTCTCCTATGTTTAAGATAAGCACAATAATATATATAGTATGAAAGAGAAATGTTTAAGAATTAATTATATTATTTAAAAGGCAAAAACAAAGCCAAAACTATTAAAGCAATTTCATTAATTTATATATAAATAGGAATATTATTCAATAAATTTAGTATTCAGTAATTTTCCATAAATTTTATATATTATAATTTTGCAAATATTGATAGTAACTACATTTATATTTAGACAAACAAATGTTGATTGTCGTTAAATTCTTTATCTCAATTTCTAATAGCATTTTTGTAATGATGATATAGAATTATTTCAATCGGAATAAAAGTAAAAATAATACATACAGAAGCAATGGAATATACTAAGTTTCTTAGCACATATAATGGTATAAATACACTTAAATATGAAATAGATGCATAGTTCACTTACATGTGTAATTATTGTGCAAAATATGAACTCACTCATCGCTAAGATAACAGTGAAATAAAAACACTAACGGTAATAAAAATAATTTTCATTTGCTCGTCGATTTTCCATCATCTTTTGTTTTGAGTTAAATTTTAAATACGATAATTATGTAATTTATTTATAAATTACTAATTGGATCGCGTTTTATAATATTTTAATAGTTTAATACTAGTCATCGGCCGTTTTAAATCTAACCTTCAGCGTCTGACAATATTTTAAATGGCCATATTCACGCCGGTTCTATATTCAAAATATAATTTTACTATTTTCCGAGTGAGTTATGAGACAATCGGCAGTATTAATTAACCCGGCCATTACGGGCGGCGTAACCCTAAACGGCAGAAGAGATCGAGCTGACCCGAAGATAAATCAAAAACAGTGACACCAATAATTACCTTTAAAATAAATACCATATCAAACGTATTATTCAAAACGTGTAAGCCAAAAACGATCAGCATTACCAACCGTGTACGACGAAATTATGCGACCGTCACTCCTAGATACAATAATAATAATGATATAAATATATCCACATAACATTTTTATGAGATTATAATATGATTATTGCTAGTTGATTATTTATATAATATAATTTCAGATGAAACAAGTGGAATATATCATAAAAATATCGAAATTATATATGATTTATTGACTTTTTTGGTTTTTTTTATCGATATCTTTTGCGATGGTTACCAAGCAGTTGCCACTGTGCCACAGTGTCTTGCTGGCACCCATGGTATACCCATAATATATACGCAAGACGTTTCGTTACCGTCCCGCTGCCCTCTTCAAGCTCGGCCCCCGGGGCAGGCCCGCTGCGGTCACAATAAAGCACCGGGCTCGAATCCTGACCGCGGACAAACCCCAAATTAAAATTATGCATGCGTGCATATTAATGTCCAGGACACTACCTTTACTCCCATTTTCTTGTCCTAAAGACAATGAGACACATTCCTGAAGCTATATACTAAAATTCTTCATCCAACATAGCAAAACAGAATCGATTGCAGCTGAAAATTACCTCTTAGTATTAAAAAAAAAACAAGAATAATGCTATCCGGAATCGAAATTATATAAAGATAACTTCTGTTGATTTTTTAGAGTATTGTTGTTGAAAAACTCATATAAAAATTAATATATTATTAAATTCGTAATGTTTCAACACCCACAACTATGGCACTGACGATAATTCAACGCGATACGCAATGAAAATTCAGCTTTTATCACCAACGACCAGTCATTATTTTTATATTTATCATTATCCGACAATATTATCCTATCGCATAGCGGCACAGCCATCAGCAATAAATATTTATGTTATTAACTTCTTAGTTGTTTGAGGCAATCAATTACCGAACGAGCTGACGTTTGAAATTATGACCGTTTTTATGCTCGTCTAATATATTGTAAAATTAAAATTAAAACATGCCAACCTTAAACCACGGAGCAAACGTACGAATTATAAATTCGAAAAATATAGATCGATACAGATCGGGCCTAATTTTATACTAATTTATGCCGCAGCGTCCTATTAATTTGTACCGCGACGCGACTTATAGATGAGCGATAAGCCCAATAATGTGACCCTATTTTTGTGCTATACACTCTGAAAAATGCACATTTCTCGGCGGTGGAAAAAAATGCATTAAAATTCAACGCTCGTCTTTGCAGTAAAACATTAAGTCTAAAAAATGTGTTTCATTTAATCGCTCTTCTTAATTCGATTTTGCATCCCTGTTTCGCAAGGAAACGTCTAATGGCATAGTGCACATTGTTGTTGGGCGTCTCTCTCGCTCTTGCAATGAATGCACTTGACGAAATAACTGCATAATTTCTTCATAGTCTCTTTCTACTGTCCATTGTCGGATGCGATGTTACAAACTTCAGGTGCAGGCAACGTTTTGGATTAATATTAATATAGTATTTATTAGATATGATATTACAAATAAACGCATGATAAAAATATCCATGGAAGATTTTCCTTAATTTTTCTTTAGTATCAACTGTTACAATACGTTTTGATAAAATCTAATTTAACAAAATATCTGTAATCATGAAAAATCATAGATCTAATATACAAAGAAAAACAGAAGGGTTCAGGAGAAATGGCTCAATAAAACTAATATTAGCCGTGCCGATGGGGTCTATTTGGGACTATTGATTTTTCTCGAATAACTCTTTTAATATAAATTCTACATGCGAGTGACACGTTCTGAATAGTTTAGTCAGCGATGGGACATCGCTGAGTGCGCGTGTCGTTGACGCGTTCATATTGATTAGTTAAAAAATCCAAAATATCGACCAAATTGTGAAGCATATCATAAATAATTATTTTTATTCTTAGAATAATCCATTTTTAAAAATAAGTTAAGATATTGATGAATTCTTTATCAATATCTGGACTTGAAATGCTTGGGGTCTATTTTTCATTATAAATATACCCCATTCAGACGACGTGGATCGAACCACCGTGATGGTTCGGTTAAGGATTTAAGAGGTCGTGCTTGATGCAATATGATGAATATAAATATGCAACGTTCAAAGAGACAGGCTTTAGAAAAACATTAAGACTGTAAGGCAACAAAATTTTCAGAATCAAAACAAATTTTAATCTGGAAAATTTAATAAAACTTGAAACCGTGGTGAGCTAGTGTAAGTTTCAGCTCCTGGGATTTCCATGACTACATCAAACATGTTCACCAAAAACATAAATGATCTTATTGACCTATCTATGCTAAGACTCGATCTGCGTTTTTGTAGCCTTTCCATATTATTTTTAGTCGGCGAGCTGGAACAATTCCAATTTTATTTCTATCCAACCACCAGTTGACTTTCATTTTCCCCTTCAAGGTGGTCTGAAGAAGACGATGTATTCCGAATGTTATCCAAAGTATTAAATATTTCATTTTCAACGGTCTCCAGAAGCTTCCGCTTCTTGAGAAGAGATTCCGTCAATGAAACGGTGATATTTTTTACACATTTCAAACTCCATTATGTCAATATTTTAAACTATACTAGCATACAACTCGAATTTGTAATATATAGCAGAATAAACCCCGCGTAAGACCTGCCGTTCAAAGATATTTTTTTAAGGAGACTCTGGGACAACGTAATACGTTTAATTTTGCTAAAAGCAGTTCTTTACGTCGTTACGTCCACATCGGCCTATATTTAAACTGCTGTAGGTATCCAAGTATTTGTATTTCGTATTTCAATCATGCTGGTAAAGAAAACAAATTTCTAATCTAAGATATGCGGAAAAAATTGCCGAACTATTCAAAAGAGTTGAACATGAAAGTAAGAAACTAGACCTCGGGATCAATATTACCAAAACCAAGCTGGTGATAGTCAATATAAGTTATCAGCTATCCAGATCCATAAATCTTCCGAGTCTAGAGAGGGTAGTAACGTTTCTATATCTCGGATTTCTTATGAGTAACGGAAATTATGAGACAAAAATAAGAAGAAAAACAGAGGGATATCTAAAAAGACTTAAAAATGTAATGCAGAGTCAAGTATTCGTCATTTTTACTTTTAATGCAGAAGAAATAACAGGGCGACCGCTGGAGCGACAAAGTGAAAACCATAATGAGGTCCACCGTAGTAGCTGCAGAGGATCCTGGAGAACCATATTCATGAAGATTTGAATCAAGAATGATCACAATCTTTGGACATGTGGTGCCGACTCAAGAAGAAATAAAGAAAACTAAATCATTCCATGGGATTCAGCGAATACAATTTGTGACGAAAGACAGCATCAATTTTGTCTTATTAATTCTCCATCCTTAATTTGACATCGTTGGTGATATACACTTCTATCGCAAAAGACGATAATGCCATCCATTTTTTGTGCAGACATTACAAAAGTTCGGCTGACAATGTTGAACAATGGATTTCACTGTCCATGGGATCTTCAAAACTGCGTTGTATAGCTGCAGTTATATCGTCATTGATCAGATGAAAAGGATCACAAAGGTTTTGGATTTAAGAAAAAAAATATCCGGATAGTTTAGGGATTATACGCATTAAACCCATGTAGTGTGCGCCCTACTCTCGATTGAATAATCGATGGTTTGCCGTGTATTTTCTTTCAGAATCGGGCACAATGGACTAGATTGCTGAGAGCGTAGTTGGGTGGAGACACAATTGATTTGTCCGCGACCTCTCGATGGCCGGCACTGGCCCTCTGGTACTGTCGGTCGGCTGTACGGTCAGTTGCTGGTGCCTGCTGCGGCGGAGCACGATGGCCCGCGGCCAACTCGGCCGGGCACCCTGATTAAATCTTCTCTCCTCTCTACCACTTGACCACGGGGAGGGGCCGCCCTCTCTCTCAAATGGTCCGCGCGTGCTGCTGGATCATGACGCCTCTCTACGCAATTGCACCGACATTATTTAATAATATTTTTTTTAATACAAATTATGTCAAAATAAAATCGCGCCAGATATGTGCACACCAAGAGTGTTATGCATAATTGTCAACATAGCATTAATAGCCCGTAGAAATGACACAGAATGTGAACCGGACACGCGAATTGAGGTTTAACTCAACGACGTGTGGCATAATCTGCACGTCGGAATGCATAATGCAACCGAAATTTGAGCTTATAAAATTGCACACGATTGCTTATCGACGATCGTTGCCAGAATTAGCTGTCAGTTGCGGTGTCGGGGCGGCCGAATACAAATGAGTGTCTTTTATCAGCGCGCGGAATAACGATAATAATGCAGAATATGATAGTGGCACGTATGGTCAGGATGGTAATGGTGGTCGTGCACAGCTCGGAGGTGTATACTACTCAAGAAGTCATGTGGAAGATGGCGCGTGGGAAGTCGCGGCCAGCTCGCCCCCGCACATACTACACCCGAATATGGACCCGATCTTCGGTGCCGCGGTGCCTTCTGCTCCTTCGTCTCCATTGCTAAAACAGGAGTGAGTCAACACTGACACAGAAGTCACCCGTTATTCTTAACCGGCGTCGATTCATGCCGATCTTGCGACACATGAAATCAACCCCACCAATGCTTTCGATCTTGATTTTCGCCATATTCAAACGGGTATCCGCATCGTAAATATTGCAATTTGCATTTATGCATTAATTTTAATGAGCGTTTCTGTAATAAATGCAGTAATAAAATTAAACAATATCATTACGTTCCATTTTAAATTTGGATCGTGAAATTATACGCAAACAACGCTCAACATAATGTTGTTGTTCGGGACGCATTTCTTCTGAAGATTTAATGGGAATGACAACGATCTGTTTAATATGACATCATTCAAAAAAATTATATACACGTATTTACATCGGAATTTGATCAAAAACGGAAGTGATTAAAAGTATGATGACTGTTATTATAATACATTGATGTAAAGCAAATTTTTACAGCGTGTATGATCGATTATATTTGAATAATCGTTAAAACGATCAGAACAAAACTTTATCAGTCCTCATCAGATAGATCAGGGATTTCCAAACTATGTTTCGCGAGACCAGAATAGGTTTTCCTCGAAAATTGAGAATGATTTTACACGCTACAACTCATTTAAACATTTTCTAATTCATATTAAAAGGCGAGTAATCTTCACTGATGTTTATAATGTCAAGTATTCAAGTACAGTACAAAATATATATTGCAATCAAAATCGGTCTAAAAAATTCCACAAGTTTAAAAAATGTCTTGGATGGAGCCTGGTAAGTGATAAACTGTAATCCAGATCATTTAAATTTTTGTTTAATCTTTCCAATCTGTCCTGTAAATCTATTAATTAGTCTCATTATATTTTTTTTACAAATTTATTAAAAGAGTCATTATTTTTTTAACTTAAATCAAAATACTTGGTTCAAGTTATTTATAAAAAATCTTTTGGACCAATTCGTCTGGCCCATGGAGTGGAAATGGTTAAGCTCTTTTATTACAAACACTTAAGTGAGATTTATTCAGAGGAAAAGCACTATTTTAGACTTAATAAACTTCGAAGTGAGTTATTTATTGATCTTATTAAAGGCACAAAATAATCTAGAACAAAATCTTGTTGAAGTTTCAACAAATAAATTGTTAAATAATTTATATCTAATCTGGCGTAATGTGTAAAGTGTAATGATAATAGTAATAAAAATGTAATTTTAGATTTCATCAGTTGGATCTAATAATTTTGATTGTTTTTCTGCATTTCACGAATGGCTGAATGAATTAAATTTCAAAGTATATGAAGTAGTATTTTTAAAGGAAGATTCCTGGTTTCGAAATCCACGCATGTGGTTATGAAAATCTAATTGATTTAATTAGCGACTCTGATTTAAAACAAAAAATACAAAGATCAGCCTTTAAATGATTTCTGTGTGAGTTTTTCAGAAGATTATCTCCATATGTCAAAACAGACTACTTGTTTTACTTCGAATTCTACAACCTATTTATGCAAGGAAGGATTTTTAATTATGCTGCATTCCAGATATAAGAATTCGACTCACCAATATTGTGCCTGATAGCAAGAAGAATTGCGATTTGAAGACTAAAAACAAGTAAGACCTTTATTTAACCATTGTTGTGGCTTGTGGGTAACAAGCATATTATTTCGATAATGTAAGTTAACTGCGACTGAGCTAAGTTAGTAGTCGGATGGGTGTTCGACGAAAACTATGAATTCAGAGAATTCCTTTGTAAGTGGAAGAGATCCATTACCTCCGCATGTTTTATAAAAATATTTATGTAGGTGGTTTGACGCTTTGGAATTATTTAATTTAATGCCATTTGTCTTTCATTGAATAAACAAATAATATAAATTTCAATCCAACTGAAATAATATCAAAAATTAACCAGTGTCGAGAATTGACACTGAGGGGAATATTAGTATGAGAGACTCATTCCCTATGCATCTTTAAAATCTTTATCGAATCTTTATATGGGTGAATGGAAGCTTTATAATCTTTCTGTTACGCCATCCATCCATTATAGTAAAATAAATAAATAATTTTACCCATATTTTTATATAAATATTAAAAATGAATAAAAAGTGCTTCAATAACATATTTGTATTTTTTTTTAACTATTATCAGTTCCTCAAACATAAAAATAAGCTAAGTGATCCGTAAAAATTTCACGAATTTGCAAAGTATTTAATTGCAGAAAATGTTTAAGAAACCCTGAGATAGATCATACATTTTTTTAACTAAAATTCACGTTTAACACTTAATTTTCAGTATGGTGTTTATTTCCTTCAGCGGTACTGTTTTTTACTGCTAAATATTGTCAAAATGTCATATTGAATCATAATTCTTTCCGTATTTTTAATTTTTACCACGTGTAAAAAATCGTCAAACACACCAAAACATGTGTATATAATATAGTCAGCATCTCACTTAAGTTTCGATGTCAAGTATATTCAGGGACAAGTAAATAATAATTTCTATTATTTTCTGAATGTATTATATAAATCTATTGGACATCGAAAACATGAATCGAGTTTAGTATCGATGCTTCGTGGTCCTCGACGCCGATGTCCCGAGTAGGTTCAGGTGAAGGCCGGTCAATATGCCGTCGATCTGGTCCGACATCGAAACAATATAATTTGGTGGCCGACAAACAACAGTTCACCGCCATTGTTCCGGCGTCGGCCATCTTCGTGCCGGTGGACTCTAGCGATAAACAAACACATATTTTAATACGCAACAATTAATGGCCGCCGTCCGATTTCGCGGTCGTTTTAATTGAAAAAACGTGCATGTCCGGCCGCGAGTAATGGACGACCGTTGCGCAACACCGACATCCATTTCTCGACCATAAATTTGAATGCAAACGATCGAGGAAACGGTAATGAACGACCGATCGAAATCCGATGGCGACTAATTTCACGGTGTCATAATTAAAAATCATTTCGGCGCGCGTGCGCTTCAAAGAAAATCGATAAACAACAATCGGCCGGTTGGTAATACAAGTTTATGTTTTTCAGATAATTTCGACTGATTGGATAGAAATTTCTATTGCGAAAGCCGCAGGAAAGGATTTAGAGAATTTATATTTAAATTCGTTGAAATAAAATCCGTCAACGGTATATCATATTATAAAGGTGAAGAAATTTCTGTCACAAATAAACTATTCTATCAAAAATTATATCGTGACCGTAAGCTTATAAACACGTAATAATAGCAAAAACATCTCTTAATAATAACAAAAACTTCCAAATTAAATACAGGCAATCCCTGTAATATGTGGTAATTTTTATGCAAAATTTTCGTCTAGAAAATATAACTCTAATTATCTGTTTTCCAAGTCCATACTTCTTTTATGTACTTCACAATTCAAATCATCAGAGATTTCTTTTTCTGTACACTTTTCTATACCGAATTCTACTATTTCATCCATTATGTTTTATAGTCTCAATAAAATAAGGGGAATAATGTTTTGTCACATATATTAGTAAAGTAAATACTTAGATAAAGTTTGAATTTATCTAAAATCAAACCATTTGCAGTGGGGTTTAATAACACAATTAATATGAGCTTGCATAAAAAATAGTTTCTAAAATTAAAAATTAAAAGCAAATCAATCAAGCACGTTTCACTCCCACTCGACACATCGTACCGGATGCGAGCGAGAAAAAAAATCCTTCGCATGGAAACAGCAGCGAATATTGCTGTTTTTATTTTGTTTTTCGCAATTGCGGACAATAAAGGCCAAAGATTATTTATAATATTCATTCTTGAGACTTTTTTAGACAAATAAAAAAAGTTTGTGATATGTAGGATTTATATTAAAAGAGTTATTCGAGAAAAATCAAAAACTTGGAGTACACAATATACTCCATCGGCACGGCACGGCTAGGTTTAATTATAAATTTCAACAAAACTACTAAATTTAATAGCTGCTCAAACTGCTAGAGAAAAGCGAGAATTTTATGATTTTTTACCGAAAGAAGAATAAATTTATAGCTGATATTAAATAACGTGAAGTGACAAAACTGAAGAAAATACTGAGCGATATGTGGGATGCTTTGTATGAAATACGGTATTTATTGGGGATAAGGATTTAGCAAAACATTTTTTATAGATCCCCCCTATTCATTTGAATCAATAAACAATAAATATTATCTGGAGAAAAAAAACATTTAGAAAATGAAAATGGCAACAATACGAATGGGAGATTTTGAGTCCTTGGAACCAATTATCAGACACTTTTAGTTTCCTGAAATTTAGCTATAGCTAAATTCTCAAAAAATTGTTGCCTTCTGTATACTTCAGTTATACCTTATTTATTATCGTCATTAAATTAGTCAAATCAGTAAAAAAAAATCTACTGAAATATAGGGTTACTACCCCTTATTTGGGCTTAAAGTTGCACGAAATACCAACCCCCAATTGAGGATTAAGCAAATACAATTCAGTAACAAATAGAATTTTTATCTCATTTTTATTCAAGTTAGATATTTCCGAATTTTCCGAAAACCTAACTCATAACTCAAAAAGTAAGCCATTACCGGCATTAATCCTAGGAAAATATAATTAAAAAAATGAATTTCAATTAATTTTCAATGAACGTCTATATCTTAACAATTATTAAATGATCCGAGCTTTCGACAGCGATATTCTTCATTTTTGGATAGATTATGTTATATACTTTCAATCAAAAAAATAAATAATAAAAAGCCCAATTTCATAGTCGATGACATTAATTATTTGATTTCTGATTAACAGTAAAATTCAAACACGCTTTAAATGTTTACGTCAATAAAATTATATGGTATTTAATTCAGATCCTGTATCATAGATAAATCTATCACGCAACAGTGGGTCAATAACATTATGAATACCAACGCACACGTGTGTTTAGAATTTAATTAAGTCTATTTATGTACAGTAATGCATTTTTCACTCCTGTTCTAGTATATTGGCCCGGGGCAACATTAATTACTCACATGTAGGAGTATAATTTCATAGTTTGTCGTCACGTCAGCATGACAGGATCTGAACCGACGACATGCAATGTCATAACCACGTACCGAATACACTTTTATGTGATCCAAAAGATTGCTTTCCAAGACGAAGAATGGCAAAACGATAAATTCCACCCTCGTAAAATAGCGTCATTGTGTTCTATGTAATTTTTTTTTATTGAAACAATAACGATTTTAGTTTGTTAAACGAGCGGCGATCCAAGATGGCGCCGGTATTAATCTACGATATATACACAGGTATATACGTACGTACACGTTACCCGTGGTCCATATTAATGGCTTCTTGGTACATGATCTTACCGCAGCATAAGCCACATCACATCTTCACCATATAAAGCTGCCATGTAAGTACCATGGGGTGTCGGAGACAGCCTGTTCTAAACACATTCTGTAACACGCCCTAAAATTATTCAAAATCAACTCCAACACTGTAATTAATAAGATTTTAGATAACAATTTGAGTGTGTAGTGATTTTTTTCAAATTTAATTGCACGGTCAGCACGAATCGATTTGCCAAGTGTTTTGATTTCTGTATAAAAGTGTTCCATTGTTTTGTTTTTTATTGAGAAATGGATTTGGAACGTTTGTTTCCTCGTGTGTTCGCTGTCGCAGTCAGTGCAGCACCAGATCGTATCGGACGCGTGATGTATGCGTGGCCCCGAGCACAAGAAGCAGGTGTACCAACCGCCGGTCTGCGCTATACCATCCAGACCTGATCCTCAGGGTCCACCGAGACACCGAGGGTCATCGTGAGGATGCAAATTGCAAACATCAAAAACAATTAACGACCGCGCAACCGACGATGGCCGTGTGACATCGTTAAAAAAATAGATGAGAAACAAATTTAAATAAATTGTCGCAGTGTTGCGAGTCGATGGTCGTAAAAAAAAACGGTCGCCATTTTCCGACGCGCTGTCAAATTCAATAAGGACGAATTTAAAATTGGAACTCGGCTGAGCCAAATTGAAACACAAATTCAAATTTGAATGCGCGGGCAACATGGCCGCGGGCTGCCGCCATATTGATATGACAACCGTGTAAATAAACACGGCTTTTGAATTGCCATTACACAAACGCAACGAGAGGTCGAAACGGCTCGAAAGACGTGCATTGTGCATTGTTTATGTCCGCAGAAAGATAGTGGCGCAATTTAATTTAATTTGGCCGTAAGTAGTTTAGAGCAGATTGTAATATATCAAAAATTTACGGTGATATTCAATCCAGCCTCATCATAATATTATTTTAATTTTGAATGATATATTATTTAGCTTTAGAAAAATGTCCGGATTTATATTAATCTGGAACAATTCAATTTTGAAATAAAAACGAATATGAAATCTAATCACTTTACATATACAAAAATATGTTCTTTCTCGGAAAAACCAATATTGCAAGATTCGATCGAGAAATACGAAAAAACGGCCATCAACAATATGAAAGAATTTTGGAACTGATCTTACGATTGATTTGTCATCGACATGTCTGTTAATAATATTAGGTCTACCGGAAAGTTCTGTCCGTTTTTAGAATAAAACAGAATAAAAAAAATATCATACCTTGAATAAACTTTATTGAACAATATGAATAATATAATTTCCATAATTATTTATGACTTCTTGCCAGCGTGATGGCAATTTATATATCCCTTTTTAAAAAAAAATACCTTATCCCTAGAGGCGAAAATTGGACCAGTTCTTGTCTGATATCTTCTTCGTTTTTTAAATTTTTTGAAGGACCGAAACAAGTGATAATCGTAGGGTGCTAGGTCCGGGGAGTATGGTGGATGCGATAGAATTTCAGACAGAGTTTCAGACGAGTTCCTAAAGCAGTATGTGGCCTAGAATTATCACAAAGTAGTATGATGTTCTTCCTATTGAACATCGCCGACCTCTTTTTTGGAGTGCTGTTTTTAAATTATCCAATTGCTGAGAGTACCTCTCCGAATTTAGCTTTACGTTCGGTTTCAACAATTTAAAATGTATCGGTCCTCGAATGTCCCACCATATACACAATATTCTCTTATTCAGGCTCAACTTCAGTTTAGAGGTAGAGGGGGCAGGTTTTCCGGATTCACAATATGCTCTTATCCTTACGATGTTTTCATAAGTAACCCATTTCTCATTCCCAGATATCATCCGGTCTACTAAGAAGGGTTCGATTTTGTTTCGTGAAAGCAGAGATGTGCATATGATGACTTGATCATTCAAATTCTTCTCACTTAACTCAAGTGACACCCATTACGAATACTTCCACACCATTCCTAGTTTCCGAATATGATCTGAAATGGTTTGTTGAGCTGAAATAAGCCTTTCTGCAATCTCCTTGTCGATCAAAGATCGTTGCCTTATTAGAAAGGTCGAAATCATCTATTTGAGATTTTTCGAGCCATCTTCTGTGAGTCGAGTGTTGTCGAGTGCCGGTATTAGATGTGTTGGCGATGGCGGTTGGGCACAATCGTAGTTTCGTAGATTCTACGGAGCTATGAGGAGCCAGGCCGCTATTCAGGCCAATTCGGTGACGTGTGTGCTACAGGAGGCACCCGTAGCACCCGATCAGACCGTGAATTAAATACGAATTGGCCATAACCTCGTCTGATTATTATTGTTACAATCCGGGCGTGACAGCTCGATTCCCGGGCTTTGGCTGGCGATCTGACCCGTATTCGAAGAGCCTAGATAACCTGGAGAACGTCTGTCATCATGACTGAGACGGAGGGTGTCCTCAAGTGGCAAAGACCCGCCCCAGGGTTATAAGGCCACTCTTTAGTTAGTTAGTTAATCTTCTACATGTTCTATCAGAAACTGTACCTTCACCAAACGCCTACAATAATTTTTTACACGCTTTTTTAACACTCCTTCCTTGTTGGAATTCGAACAAAATACAGTGGCGTAAATTAACTTTATCAGTAGCTAAAGGTATACAATCGCGTTTCACTTAATACTAACATGAATCATCTTGGTTTTAGTTTAAAAAGAGCCAAAATATACTTCAAATAAATATGCGCATAGTTGTTGAAACTTGTAACCGGACAGAAATTTCCGGTAGACCCTATATTAACCCCGGAGACTTTATTAACAATCTATTTTTAACATATTTCGCCCGATGTTCCATTGGAACATTTTGTTTTTTTATCACCACTCCAATATCCATTGACGAATATAAATTAAGGTTGCGTTAATAAAATAAACTGTTTTTTTTTTTTGTTTCATTATATGCCCAGTGTTCCAATTTTGTAAAATTTTAACTCAATTTTGAAAATATCTCGTTTTATGTAACATTATATTCAATTAAAAATATCACGAATTTCGAGGAAAACAAATCGAGCAAAAATTGGTTGTTCGGAGACTGTCTATCACATCTTCCAATATTGATAGTTAAATAAGAAATTATTTAATATTATACTGAAAATGTATAAATATTTCATGTTACTTTAGTCAAAATTAAACGGAACGGTGGAGGTTTTAATAACGAAAATTTCTATTCACAGAAATGATAATAATAAAGTAAAACTTAATGTTTCGTAAAGTACAGTTGATATTAGTGTTATAAAGCTAAAATTAGAAAGTATAAGGACCTACGGTTTATCATACTTAATATTACATAGTTTCCAAACTGCATTGGTCTGTTCGTGGCTGATTTTTTAAACTGGTTGGGGGCTCCAGAATTGATTCAGCTCGCTAAAAATCGACAAATGTATGAAAAAAAAACAAGAACATGTAGATCGCCTACGTCCGAAAACAAACAAGGCACCCGAAGCAGAAGAAGAATTAGTTATATAATCAAAATAAAAAATATAAATTATATTTCAATTTGATTTTACAAGGTAAATATTTTTTTCGATGATTTTAATTATGAAGATCTTAATTTTTCATTTAGTGACAATAATTCTTTTTCCGACAATTAGAAAAAATGGCTAAATGGTATGCAAATTATATACAGGATTGTAAAATTATAACCGATCAGATCCACAAAAGATCAATAAAAATAACTGAAATATCTGATTCCAAAATGTTTGATGTAAAAATATACATAGACAAATTAAACAAATAATATTTATAAAAAGATACAAACGTTTACATATACTGTGATTGATAGTAATCCTAAAAAATATGGTATAAAATATAATGTTAACTTTTTAAAACGATTAACTCAGCCGTGCCGATTGGGGTTTATTAAAGCAACAATATTTGCTCCTGTTGCCAAGGGCGCGATGTTTTTTCTCGCTCGCATCCCGTACGTTATGCCGAGTGCAAGTGATACCGTACGACTGACACGTGCAACGAGAGCTCAATCTGCGGTGGGACATCGCTGAGTGTACGTGTCATGATCAGTAGAAAAGTCCAAAATATCGACCAAACTATGAAGCATATCATGAATAACTATTTTTATTTAATAATCTATTTATTAAAAAAAAGTCAGGATATTAAAAAAGAATTCATCTTAAATCTTTTTTAAAATTAAAATTGTATTAATAATTTGTGATGTTTTCCTATATTATTAATCTAATAAAACGTATTTAATTTATCATTAACTTTATTCGCATTCCTTTACAGTTTTTTGACGTAGGCGATCTACTGAACCTTGTTGTTTTTATATATAACTTTGGCGATTTTTGGCGATTTGGTACAATTGTTGACCTTCTACATCATCTAGTTACGGAACCACGCCAGCTTCTTTCTTCCCAACTACCATTTACCGATGGCGATACTTTGATTTACGATTATTGTGTCTAAAGTCGCGATTAAGAAGCTTTGAGGTATCAATTTAATTGCAAGATGTTTAGTGACGATAGTAAAATGCTTTAAAAAGGTTCACCGTTAAGCTGTCGACCTTATTCATTAAAAAATCCTCCTTTAAAGAATGCGAAAAATACGTTGGCGCCTCTTAGTGATACTAAAAATAAAATAGATTTTGGTTATGAGTCATAAACCATAATCGCCGATGACTTAACTACTACTTTTAACAGCGATTTGCTTTAGCCGCCGCTAAGATTTGCCAAAATCACGATCTCTCGTTTCCCGGAACCAACACTCCCATGGTCCGGATCGCATGCTCCCATGATGCCCACGTCGGGTCTGGACAAATCAGCGCGTGAACTATGTATTTACTAGATTTATTGTGAATTTGGACAAACGTGCCGGGGCCCCGCTAATTAGTGGACACGGCCCCGACCCGTGGAGCGCTTGCCCTGATTATACGTCTGCGGGTCTGACCCTTAAACGTCGCTTAATACTCCGGAGCAGTTTTCGGGTTAACCAGAAACCCACAATTTCACATATACATATTTCTTTTGATCAAATATCATTTTAATCACTATCATTAATGCGACCGCGCCGTTTGCCCTTTCATAACATAAGTCACGATCTAGGATAAAAAAAATCACATATATTAAATGCACGAGGGTTAGAGTCCCTAATGTGAAAAACGTCCTGTAAAACGAGCCATTACGGAATAACGCCACATACACGCAATGCAAATTTATTTAAATACCATGAAAACTGCGCTGATTACATCATAATTTTATTTAAATCTCACATGTATAATGGACGTCCTCCCTCCCCGCAACGTGCGATAACAAAAATTTATTCCGCTTAATTACTATAATTTTTGAGATTATTTTTACATGTAGAGATTACACGTATGTACAATTTGACATACACATTGTTGAGCTAATTTTCAAAAATCACAGGTCTCACAAATCCGTACCAATCATTTAGGATCGTCAAAATCTTTGTGGAATAAGCTCCAGACGCCTGGGGCGTGTCCCATGGCGTCAAATGCGTCCAGTCGCACTATTTAAACTACACCCTGACTAAAAAATAAATAATTTTAATATATAATAAAATAATAATATAAATATACACATTGACTACGTATAACACGGTCAAATGGTTACACAAACGTTGTATAATACAAATCCATGTTATACGAGATTTGAAGCATACAAAAATATTCTTTGCGTTCCAAAAAATATCGACGTTTTTTAAATTTCTTAATTTTTTTTATTAAACAATTGACAAAATATACACATTTACATGATTATTGAAAAAACTTGAATAACATACCATAGATCGATCATCATTCATCATCATCATTCAACAATTCTATATGTTGGATTTTTTTTTCGAGATCCGTTGATAGTGTTTATAATTTCCGCGAATTCTGAAGTAAATTTTTTGGAAGATTCTATGTCAGCCGACTCTAACAACCGAGTTTTTCCTTGAATTTTAAATTATGTAGTAAGAATCATAAGAGCCCTTTCCACCTTTTCTATTATTACTGAGCGTGTACGCGTAGTATTTTTCTTACTGATGATTTTTTTTTAATCGTGTTATATCAAGCGTACTGTAAAAAAATGCTACTAATCATCAACCGTGTTGTATAAATCTGTGTTATATGAGGCAAAAATGTATACCCTATTGTCACATTTTTTGTTGTTGTTGAGCGTTGAAACAAGTAAAGTCTAAGCTCTAATTCTTTTTAATTTTTTTCTTATCCATTTAAGTCAATTAAATTTGTGCTTTACCTCTTTAATGAGAGTCGTAGCGTCAACAAGCACTGTTGATTGAATCTTTTTCTTTATTTTATTCCAATATTTGTCTTTGAGTAACCCAGAAAATTAGGCACATCAATGTTTGATTTTAAGATGGTCAAATATCCTCTCTATAATCAAATATAATAATTATCATATATTACTTTTATTTATTTATTCCCGCAATAAGGAGTTATAATAAAATATGTACCTTATATGATTTATTTAATATTTTTACACGATTCACTATGAACACACTGTATATTTTTTTTTATAGATAACGATGCCGCTATGGGTTTTTGGGGGTGTGTCCATTTTATTAACACCCTGTATTTTAGTATCTTAAGCTAAACATATATTCAACAACAAAAAAACCATTAAATAAAATATGGATTTGAAATAAAACATGTGTTTGATTTTACGATTCAATCCAACATAATGGAATATTTTAAAAATATTCATTTTAATTGCGGTTATTAATTGACGTGAATAGTTTTGATGATTCATTAATAACGCATTGTTAGCGCGCAGACGATTGCTAATTAATTTTATTTTGGACATGAAATTGCAATAATAATTGATTGTACAATATTCAACAGTAATGCAATAACATATTTATAATTGCATCCTGTTATTTAACATTAATTACATGTTTTACGCCAAAAAATATATGTATGAACAGTTCGCACATTTTTTGAAACACCCACAATAATTATGATATTTATTTGCCATAATGCAATTGTATGTGTGCGCGATTTTTCTCATCGTTTCGCCTCAAAAAGATATACTTCCTTTGTAAAGTACATAACAGCAAGTAATTGAAGATCAAACGAGGTTTTACAGACTTTTCCGCTCGGGAAAATCTGAGACGGCCCTCCCCCTCAGATGGAAAACAATTTTTCTTTGCTGTAAGAAGAACGATAACAAAGAAAATTCAAAAGAAAACTGGAAAACAAAAATAATTTATCCGCGACTTGGGACTTTAATTAAATTTTACTTTTTCTTCCCTTTTGCAACGAGGGAGCTACACGGTGCTCTGTAATATAACGAATAACATTTAATGAATTATTTAAAAAAAATATTCTAATTAATTGAAATATATGAAAATATATACTTTTCCGCTTTGTTAATTTATAATTAATAAAAATATGTATTCATTAGAAATTGTTGAATTGTAATTTATTTCGCGTACATTTAGATCACGGTGTACTTTCGTCCGTCCTATTTATCTTTGCCCTTGTCAACATTTTGAAATTTATTCTATTTCTTTGTATCTTCTTATTTAATAATACATTTCATTTTTCTACTACGTTTTTTTAATGACACTTTATTAGATTTCACATAATTCTTATGTCAAAAAATAAATAATCATCGGTTAAAAAATATTATTTTACCGAGGGTTCTGAAAATATTTCCGGAATTTATTTAATGCATTTAAGTAAATTCAGTTGAAATCGTTAGATGACCAGGTTAAATAAGAGTGTCGTGTTGAGCCTCGGCCAGTACCGAAGAGCGGAGCAATTTGGTCTTGCGGGGAGATTTGCCCCGAAGACAAAAGCTGTCAGAGCGAAATGAAATGGTACTGGTATCATCACTCCGTTGTGTCGGCTCGTTCGCTACATGGTCGTTTTGTTACAATCAAATCGTCCCGAATAATGGTATACATTTTAATATTGCGAAAATTATAATTTCAACGTGTTAGGTGTAAAGAGAACCCATCTCAGACTCCAGTCTTCGCAAACTGATTTTTCAATAAAATTATTAACATATGAGAAACATGTTAAAAAAATGAAAATCTCATAATACTGGGAATAAAATAAACCACAACGCTAAAATATCATTGTATAATTTTAAATAATTCAGTTAAATTTATTGCTTCAAAAGACATTGACATTAACAAATTGAAATAATTAAATAAAAAAAACTTGGTTCTAGTTGTTTGGTAAAAAAATCTTTTGGGCTCATACATCTGGCCCAGGGAAGAAGTTTAAGATTTATTAACCTAGCCGTGCCGATGGGGTAAATTAAGGACCCCAAGTTTTGTATTTTTCTCGAATAACTCTTTTAATACAAATCCTACATGTCACAAACTGTTTGTATTTCTCTAAAAAAAAGTCTAAAGATTAATATTAATCAGCGGAAATAAATAAAAACAAGAATATTCGCTGCTGTTGCACGCTCGCCATGTTTTTTCTTGCTCACATCCGGTACGATATGTAAGTGCGATTGATATGTGTTGCGAGAGCTCAGTCTGCAGAGAGACATCTCCGAGTGCGCGTGTCATTTACGTTATATTGATTAGTTAAAAAAATCAAAATATTGACTAAATTATGAAATATATCATAAATGACTGCATTTATCTGTTATCTTCATATTCTCGAGATCCCTGATAGGCCCCCTTTGGACGATTCGGTTGTTTTAGATCCGCCGTGATGGATTGGTTAAGAGATTAAGGACGAAAACTCACCTATTTCGATCATATGATGCGAGATTCTAAATTACATCAACTACATCTCATTATTCAGGGTAAGATTCTATAGAAATGAACCTAGAACATAAAGGTCAACCTGTTTGAAGAATCTCCAGCACTGTTCTAGAAAGAGTACCACCTCTTTATTCAAGATATCGGCTGCTGTCTTGAATAATGAACTGATGATAAACAATATGAAAAATATTGTTATTTGACGGAAAATTTCACGTCTTTTTGTTCCGATTAAAAAAAATAGCAAACAATCCTAATACGAAGAAATCGGGACCACGTTATATAAACCCTGCGTTATAGAAGTCAAGGGTTACAAAATTTGGGGTAAGAGATTTCAAAGTATCGATGATTTTTGTTTTATTTTTGTTGTCTACCAAAGCGCATCGATCTTTATTTCGCGCAACAACGCATTAGATACATATTTGAAAATGTATGTACTAAAAGGGAGCGCTATAGAAGGGACTGTCGAGCTAGAAATCTAGCACAAATTCGACATGTGAAAATAAATTATTTTATATTGAAAAGTAGGGCATAATTGATGTTTGATGAGAAAAACTATTATGATTTGAAGCATTTGGTCTACGGAGCCGTCGCGACTTACTGGTAGAATAGAATAGAATAAACAATAATGGCGAACCGTCTTTAAACTATAAAAGATATAAAAGCTATAAAAGACAAGCACGAAAAAAGAGATGACGAAGTGGCCGAGGATGAGGGAGCGAGCCTCCTCGTGAGGCCCGACCTGCGACCCTGCTGACCTGGATGACCCGGGCACGCGCACACTCCTCGCCAAACTGCGAAATTATCGTCGACTATGCCAAACCTGTAACTGACCAATATGCAAAAAAAACACACAATGAAGATATAATCGCAGACGACCTTACCCGACTAACAACGTTTAAATATTGAAAAAAAAAACATAGAAAATAATATTAATAACACTTTATAGTAATTCTTGGTTTTTTTTTTGTAAAATTGCAAGATACGGCGACATCTTTGCATATTTCAGATGAAGAGAATAATTTACACAGATGAACGCGTCATTACTCGCAATTACAGAAATACAATTTGTACATATGCATAATGCGTTCGGCGTTTAATTGAACAATGTAAACGCCTCTTGTACACGGCCACACCACGTATAATGCACGCCGGCTGCAATTTTCTCGCCAACACAACACTTTCGTCCAAGCCGTGTTAAAAAAAACGTGATCGGGCACATGCCCCCGGGGCGACAACTGAAAAGTGGTCGAAGACACCGCGCATCGCCTGCGGGCCCTTCTGCATTGTTGATAGTTTTCACGTGTTTTCAGACTGGGCTTGCGCATGCGCACCTCCGATTGTCCACCGGTGCGGCCACGGTGGTTCATTGTTTGCTCCGGAGACACATCCGCTGCGCTTTGTTGCATACATTAACACTTGAATGCGGTTGCGAAACGCCAATATTTGCGAGGGTTGTTCAAAAATCAAAATGAATGAATACAGTCAGTCCTCCACTTACGCAATTTCGACTTACGCGAAGACAATGGAAATATAAAAAAAATATTACTTCCTCCGAATACAACTTCTATTATTCAACCAATGCATTAAGGTGTAATACATACATTTAAAGAGTAATACCTACGAAGTATATTTAAGTAAACAGTTAGAACTGTTGATGGACAGAATAGTGAATCGTTAACCCAATCTAGGAAAGAGTACAACATTTATAAACCTGTTCAAAATATTGGTGATCCCGTTGCAATATCTATCATTAGTAACGTATGGATTTATCTCACACGCCGATTGGTTGAGGAGAGTAGAACACCTGAAGAAGTTGATGTGGTTATTTAAATTAAAATTTTTATTCTAGAGAAAGGGGATTTCGTTCGTTTGATTAAGAGTAATTCAGCGGAAATGAGCAACGATGATTTGATACAACATGAGGACGAGCGAAAAGAAGATTTTTTTTCGGAAAAAGCGGAATTAATTGAACAACCCAAGTAATTTGAAATTGCGAGGGTAAATATTTAAATATAATCCGGAATGGAGTAGCTCGAAGTTTAAAACCCTGATCCTGAACGATCAACGAATATTAAAAATGCAGTGAATAATCATATCGCATGCTACACTTTAATTTATGAAGAAAAGAAAAAGGCTGAAAGATTATTAACACTAGACCGATACTTGAAGTAGTTCGTCCATAAATATATCTATTTTACTTTCACTTATCCATTGAAACTAAAACATATTCTTTGCCAAAAATGCTAAATTTTGTACTTTCCTCAATTTTTCAACTTACGCAAAAACCTTTGGAACCAATTAATCGCGTAATTCAAAGACTTACTCTACATCAATGAACCATTTTTGCCGCACAATTAATTTTGATTTTAAAAAAAACTTAATATTAATGCATCATCCTCTAATTTAACAATAAATATATTTTCTAAAATCATTTTATATTTCGAAACCAAGAAAATGAACCTAAATAATATTAGGAAGACCACAAATTCCTTCAATTGTTTTTAGGTAATCTAGTTCAAGTTAATCTGTGTCCATACGTAGTGGAAAAAACTTGTTTTTTTGATATATTTTTGTACAACTGTTTGCTAGCTTGATTTTTCGTACTTTAAAAATAGTTTTATTATTAAGGGTAAAATATCTAAGCCCAAAATCGACGATGAACAAATGCGTCACTACATGGTGTTGTTTTTTGACGAAGGGACACACGCAATCAAAGCTACGAAAGCCTTTAATAAATTTGTCAATAAATATTAATTCTGATTTAGAAAGTTCAAATCTAGTAATAAGAGCCTCTAGGACCTTCCTAGTAGTGAACGACGGTCAGGTTTTGATGAAAACCTTCGACGAATTAAGCCAGAAACTCAGATCTTCTTTGTCTATAGCCCAATTTAATTTAAATTGGATCGGAACATTGAATAGGATGGATTTAAATTTTGAAATATTAAATACACATTAAGTTCTTTTGTCAATCGTTCACTTTGAATTATAGAAACCGGGTAAAATAATAAGGTCCGAATTCTATTGTCGACAATTGGTGAGACTCGACCTGACCCATTAAAAAAAATCCAAGAGCTGAACTGGCAAATTTTATTACACCCATCGTATTTAAGAGACCTTGCTCTATCCGACTATTATCATTATATATCTGTCGAGCATCCTTTATAAAAAATAATAAGATGAATTAAGTTGAAAGTCACCTTAATCAATATTTTAATTCAAAACCACAACAGTGGTTAAACATAGTTTAATTCCAGATCCACCTAATATATGTAATACATTAAGATATTTTTTTAAGAAGACATATTTAGTTTTGAAAAAGTATATACTATCGCTCTAAATAAACTACTGTTCCTTCTCTTTTTTAAATTGACTAAGAATTTTGTATTAAAACTGCTGCTTCGGTCTTAATTCTCTTTAACGCCATATTTTGCCTAGGGCAAAGAGAGTTCGGTTAATTGAATTTGTCTATTTGTTTTTATATACAAAGTTATAATTTTACATTGAAATTGTAACCTGATTTAATATCTGATATTTATAATAATTATAAACAGAATAATTATTATATTCAACTATAAATTAAATATTTGGACGTTTTAAAATAAAACATTGTTACAGTAAAGACAGGAATATATGTCAATTGCACGGTTTCACTGACACTCGGCACATCTTAATGGATGCGAGCGAGAAAAAACATCGCGACCGTGGCAACAGAAGCGAATACTGCTGTTTTTATTTTTTTTTGCAATTGCGAACAATAAAGGACAATGATTACATGTAATATTTATTCTTTAGACATTTATAGACAAATACAAAAAAGTTTGTGACATTTAGGGTTTATATTAAAAGAGTTATTCTAGAAAAATCAAAAACTTAGGGTTCCAAATAGACACCATCGGCACGGCTAGGTTAAATATTTTATATAATATTTTAATAATTTATTAATAAGATTTATTTTGTGGGGTGAAACATTTCTTTCAAATTTCTACATTATTTTATAGGGAAGATAGTTTAATCATCTTATAACAAACTTTTACAGAATGTTGACGGAAAGGTCAGAAATATACAGTGGTGCATTGTGATATATTTCATGCTTATCCTTATCTGGATTTTTCAATGACAAATATAATAATAATATGAAGAAAATGAGAAAAACAAATACTTAATTAACTCGCTAGAATTATTTCTAAAAAATGTCAGAATCCATAATTGGATATAGTTTCATAAATATTTTATAATATTATATTTTTTGTACTTATTCGCAAATAAATAATATTTTAGCACATTTAAATCCTAACACAGTTAATTATTACAGGGTAGGTATTCTGATTAATATAAAATAAAATATCTTAAGTAATCCATGTATAAAAATAAATAAGGCGAATTTACATTAAAAAGTTTATTTTTACAAACATTTTCAACTTTATTCATGCGTGTGCACACAATGAAAACTCGTCGAAAGTTTTCCGAGAATACGCTACAAATAATTTAAATTTAAAAATCGTGCATCGGACCGGATCGAGATTTGGCGGGAATTTCAAACCGATACAAGGGGAAGGACAGCGCCGGTCATGACGAGGGCGCCCTTGCCTCCGCATCAAATCTGCCAGGAATGCTGCGCAGCTAATAGCTCCATCATCAGGCGTTTGTCTGTGGGCCATCACGACCCGACCACCGCGGCCCATTAGCGTCCTCCGTGTCCATGGTGCCTCCATGATGCCGGAAGGCTAAACCCTTGCCGGCTCGCTACTCATTTAACAATGCGCGAATGCTTTGAATTTCGGCAATGCCACACCTAGCCGAATGGCGTGGAGTGGATTCCAAACCCCAATAAAACTCATGCCAAATTAATAATAATATCCAATTCAAACAAATTAATACTAATGATAAGCGAATACGGTTATCAAAAGAATTTCTATAAATTAAATATTGCCAAGTTATTATTTATCGATCAAGATATGTAATTGTATGAGTGACTATTAATTGCATTTAGATATGCTGATAATAATTATTTTTGATTGCGATGATCTCAACTTTAATTGGAATTATTGCAAAATTAAACACCTTGGCATGATTATTAACTAAAATTGGTATTAGTCATAGTTATTTATCAGCATTTACATGATATGAAAAAAAATAAGCAGATGTTTTTAATTCCGCAGACTGTATAAGTCCAATTGTCATAATTGAATTGTATTGGTCAGTAACATATCTTGGATGTTTAAATTATTGTTGTCGGATTATATGCTCTGAATTTATTACATGGAAAACGGTGGGAAAAATAGAAAACTTAGAAAGAATTTAGGCCAAACAAAATTTAATTATGTCTCTTATGTCTCAATGACTTCCCTGGGACTTCAGATTTGAAAATAACTCGATAGTATGACGTTTTTCCAGCTTTGAAGAGTTAAAGATAGCACTGCTTAGAATTTATATTTTCAATTGCTTTCCAAAATTACTTGGACGATTGAAAAAAGCATGAGAGCATTCCTATACCGAAAATCTTGTATTTTTAACCTCGTTATTGAAAATTGGTCCGTGTCTAGTTAAGAGAAGACTTATGATACAAGATAATTTTATATATTTGATCTCAAGTGATGGTTCTTGGATTTGTTACGCCACTGTATTCACAGCCGTGTCAGTCGTCGGCGCTCAGGGGGTACACGAGGCTAATGGCGGTCCTCTGCCCAAACAAAGTCACGAGCTGGTCTCCAACGCCGATGAGAATAAAATTTTGCCAAATTCCTCATCGCTGCCAATTTGATTCTTTGCATTTCACACCAGACCGTACGCACATAAGCGCACAGCTACTCGCGGAGGGTACCAAACGAGGATATTCTATTTACCGGCTCAGTCCTTTCACCCCTTCCGTTTTCAACCCTTTGTAAAAAGGCCCACGAGTTATTAAAACTGCAAGGGGTTGTTATGCAAATGCAAATATGCTGTCGTAGCCTCCCGCTTTGAAGTCGCAACTCCTTTCACAAACTCTTTCAAACCAGCCAACAAGAATGGACGATGCAGAGGCAGAAAGGCGATGAAGCTCAGATGATAGAGCTTCTTGGATCAACACCATTTTAACCAAGTACACACATAGACGGTTGCTGTGCGGCTGTAACTTTTAATTAAAATTAATAAAGATACATTTGTATTGACACCTTCAACATCTATATATTTATATATTTTTACCGTTTTTTCTTATTATAAATGATACTTATACGATCTATTGTTACAAAATAATCCAGTTAGGGGAAGCGTGCAGATCCTTGAAATATTACTTTGAGCTTTTTACGGGGCACGTGGCTTATAATGTGATATCACACACAACGCCTCTACTTCATGCCAATAATGGATTATATAATTTCATATAAAAAAATATCGTAAACACATACAAAAAAATTAAAAACATTTTCAGAATATCTGATTTTGAAAATATATAAAAATAATTATTTATTTAAATTTTGGCTATAGCCACATTTCACTCCCCAAAATGCAACATTGCAGGCGTGGCCAACCTATGACGCATGCGCCAAACGTGGCGTATTGGAAGAAAACAAGTGGCGCATTG
>JAGXCT010036817.1:0-32493 GCA_022495035.1 Philopotamus ludificatus
CAACTGAAGTTGAAGCAACGATGAATGCTGCCTTGAACCTTAAGGAACGAAAGCTTAGTGAGCGAGTGATTGTGGCCTTTCAACCCCATCTTTATAGCAGGACAGAACTCCACTACAGGAATTTTGCTAAAGAGCTCGCTAAGAGTGATATTCTTCTTTTAGCCCCTATTTATGAGGGCCGTGAGCAGAATACTCATCAAACGGACCTTTCTCTCATTACTCGAGTTTTAGATGAGCTCGAATTTAAAAACTACCATTGTTTTAATCATTTAACAGAGATTTCGGAATACGCTAAAACTGTCCTTAAAGATAAAGATCTCTTCATTACAATGGGGGCTGGGGATATTTATGGTGTGGCTACTGAAATCATGAGTCATAATAATGAGCGCTCTTCATGACCAGTGAGGTTTTTAATGAAGTGATTGATATTTTAGAGGAAAATTTTGACTCTTGGGATGCGCCTATTGTTCGTTTTCAACAGGCTATTCCACAAACCCCGTTCCATATTTTGATTGCAACTCTCTTGAGCCTCAGGAGCAAGGATGAGGTCACTGTATTTGTTGTGACTGATCTTTTTAAGACTGTGAATCACCCACAAGATCTCATTAATATGCCACTTAACGTGTTGGAAAAGATTATTTTTAGAACAGGGTTTTATCGACAAAAGGCCAAGACACTTAAACATGTAAGCGAAGAAATCCTTAATAGGTTTCAAAGAAGAGTTCCGAATACTTTAGAGGAACTTCTTTCTATTAAAGGGGTTGGTCGGAAAACAGCGAACTTAGTGCTAGCCTCCGCCTATGATATACCGGCTATTTGTGTTGATGTTCATGTGCATCGTATTTCGAACCGCCTCGGATTGATAGAAAGTCATACTCCGCATGAAACAGAATCTCTTTTGGAAGATAAGGTAAAGGACCCCTCGCTTTGGAACCGAATTAATTATCTCATGGTGGGCTTTGGTCAAAGCATCTGCACCCCTATTTCTCCTTTTTGTTCTCTCTGCCCTATTAACCCATTTTGTGAACGCGTGGGTGTTTTCAAATCACGTTAGCCACGCCGTTCTAGATTTATTAAAGATCAATCAAAACCTCTCTAGGCTTGCTCCCTACGGACTGAGAAACGATGCGCTGTTCTTCCATCATCTCAATTAACCTTGCCGACCTATTGTACCCTATTTTAAGTTTTCTCTGTAAATAGGAGGCTGAAGCTTTCCTATCCCTTAAGACTATTTCTACAGCCTGATCGAATAGAGGGTCGCTATCACTGCTGGTATCTGCACTTCCCTCCTGAGCATCAAAAAGATCATCTTCTAAGACTTCGTCCCAGTATTGGCTTTGATAACGGTTTTTAAAAAAGCTTGTGACTCTCTGAACTTCTTGATCTCCAATAAAAGGAGCCTGAATTCTTTGTGTCATCCCCCCCATATCACTGCTCATAAAAAGCATATCTCCCTTGCCTAAGAGATCTTCAGCCCCATTTTCATCTAAAATAATACGCGACTCCATTCGTGAGGAGACCCTAAAGGCTATTCTACTGGCAAAATTAGCCTTAATAAGTCCAGTGATCACATCAGCTGAGGGTCGCTGCGTGGCTAAAACAAGGTGGATCCCTACAGCTCTAGCCATCGCAGCTAGCCGAATCACAGACTCTTCAACATCTCTCTTACCTAATAGTACCAAATCGGCAAACTCATCCATAATAACCACTAAATACGGCATAATGGGCTTATGGCTTTTAAGCTGCCCCTCATTGTACTCTAAAATATTTCTGACCCGTGCCTCCTCTAGAGTATAATACCGTTCTTCCATATGAGTGACGAGCCATTTAAGCGCTTTAATGGCCTGGGCGGTATCTTTAATGACGGGTGTGATCAGATGGGGGAGCCCATCGTATAAGATGAGCTCAACTCTTTTTGGGTCTACCAATAATAACCTAATTTCTTCTGGGTTCTTATAAAAAAGTATGCTATTGATCAAGGCATTTAAACAGACACTTTTCCCCGATCCGGTAGACCCTGCTATCAATAAATGTGGCATCTTAACAATATCTCGTACAATGGCACTCCCATCGAGTGCTTGCCCAATAATAAAAGGAATCTTGCAGTTTTGATGCATTTCACCAATATTATAAGTTTCAACCATCTCTCTAAAAGAAACCACCTGACGCACGCTGTTAGCCACCTCGATTCCTACGACCGATTTCCCATAAACAGGCGCCTCAATTCTGACTCTTTCCTTACTGGCTAACCCTAGAGCGATATTGTTTGAAAGATCGATAATTTTATTGACTTTAAGGCCTTTGGGTGGGCTGATCTCATATCGAGTTACCACCGGCCCAACAATAGCATTTTCTAGCACGGCTTGAATATTAAACTCAAGGAGGGTTTCAATAATGATTCGCCCATTCGATTCTATTTCTTCAATCGACACCCTTTTTTGATGATTAGAGCCCCAGTCTAAAAGATCGCTCTCTGGGAGGTCATACTTAATGGAGGACTTACTACTTGCTTGTTCCACCATTAGTCCTTCTTTTTTGGTTGCAGGGGCTTCTTGTAACGCATCAACTTCATGTCGACTATCAAGTTGAATCATCGGCACCTCATCCTGAGGATTCTCACCAATATTATGACTGCTCGCAAGGATATCAGGGATCAAATTATCGGAAGAGAGCTCTTCGTCCAATTGACTCGCCAATACTTGCATATCTGAAATGGAGGGTTGAGGGCAAAGATCCTCTGCTGGAGAAGATGAGAATTGGGAATAAAGTCTCTTATCATTCACAAAGAAGCTATGTTCATCTTGGGGAGGAAGAGCTCCTTCTAGAAGAGGGAGAGGCTTTAGGCTCTTCGTCTCCAATGCCCTCTCTTCCTCTAGGTGATTTTTAAGAGGGTCCTTTTGAGCATGGTCCATTGAATGACTGATTTCTTGTGAAAGACCTTCATTAATACTCAGGAAGCTCCCTTGCTCTGGGTATCTGGCCACAGGCATCTGATACTCCTCTAGAATAGGCTGCTGAGAGGGTTGGGAATGAGACCTTAAAGGGTGCTGGATCATATCATCTTGGCCCAGCAGAGGGATATCGGCGGGCACCTCGTCGGACTCATCACTTTGTGAGAGAGCATCTTTTTGATCATAGTACTTTTGTATTTCTTTTTTAAACGATGGCATAGAGGGATAAACCAGCTCCGCAGAAAGATTCTTCTCCACTTCTTCTTTGTTAAGATCAAAACCTTCTTTACTGGAGATCTCTCTCTCTATAGTTAATTCCTGAGAATTTTCACTGGCTAGCTGCTCTCGTTCGATAGGAGCACTAACAATCGCTTCAGGAAAAGGAAGGCTGATTTTAGGAGATAAAGAGAGAGGTTCTTCCTTATCGTTATTTTCATGGGGATGGAAAGAAGAAGGATCTAAAGCCTCAAAACTATCTCGATAAAACTGAAATTCTAGAAAAGTGGGGAGAGCGGGGGCCAAATATGAGGAGTTTTCTTCTCGTAAAAAGGGGCGATTTTTATAAGGAGCCCTATCATGTTTATCGATTTCTTCTGCTTTTTTTACAGACCTAATCAATATATCTTGAGGCGAGGTTGGTTCTGATGAAGGATTTGATAGGCTATAAAACTCCCCCATACGCTCCATCGATTTGAGAATCATCTGTTGTTGCATAAAAAAAGGATTGATTATATGTAAAAACTGTTTAAGACCCAATAAAGGTTTCTCGGACTCTTGAGCCTCAACATTCGGAGAGGCGAGATGTTCTTGATTTTGCCCTATATGAAGCATTTGATATTCATAAATCCACTGTGTATATTTACTAAAAGCAGGGTCTTTGAGACCTATTTTTTTCTCTAGTTTTTGTTGTAAAAAAAGCCCCTCAAATAAATTTTTTTGAAGGCTGGTGAGCAGCTGTTGTTTTTCTTGCCAATCAATATGAGCATGCTCCTCTCCGGAGAGAGTGCTAGGTAAGTGGGGAGCTTCTTCTACGATCAGTTCTTTATTAAGATTAAGATTGAGATTTTCTCCCCCATGGTTCGTAGATATATTTTCTAAAATACTTGAATTCTCAGTCATACTATTTTGAGCCGTTTGTGGGTGAATAAATCTTTCTTCTTGATGCTCGAACTCTAGATTTTCTTTGTTTTCTTGAGTGAGTTTTATTTCCTCAAAAGGTTTTGAAAGGAGAAAAATATTTTCTATTTCTTCACCTAATTCCACTTCTTGCATAAAATTTTCTTCATCTCTATCGGCTATAAAAGAAGATTCATCTCCATCAGACATAAAAGAGGTTGTTTCAGAGGTATTTGTATCTTGTATATTATCCTCATCGAGGTGAGAACTTGGATGAATAGCATCTGATAATATTGGATCTTCAGAGGAGAGGCCTTGATTATTTAAAATCTTATCTTGGGTTTGAGCTCGATATGTGGAAGAAGTAGTTTCACCCCTCTTTTGTCTGAGCACCTGCTTAGATTGGGTTAAGAGCTTGATCATCCTATTAAAAATAAAAATAAGCTGGCATCCTACGACCACAACACAGACCCCGATGATGATAGCTGCGATCTTTTGGCTCGTGATCATGGTGATTAAGTAGAATATAAAAATACCTAGGGAGCCTTCCCACACCTCTTCTTGCGGTACCCACTCGTAAGAAAGAAAGGATTGGAAAAGGACAATTTCTACTAAAAAAACCAAGGAAAATAAGGTGATTAACCGTTGGCCAAAAACCTTCCCTAATAAAAGGAGGATCAAAGGAACAATTAAAAAATACGTGGTGTCCCCAAAGAGGAAAAAAAAAATTGATCGTAAAATAGGGATAAAACTAAACATTGGGTAGAGGGTCCAATCTATATGCGAGGTCCATAGAGAAACAATAAAACAAATCAGAAATACAGTATAGATGAATAAAAATAGATCTTTTAAACGACTCAGAATCACTGAAATATCCCTCGAATGAATGTTATACAAAATAAAGTGAGGCAATAGTATCCAAAACGATAAAAATATTTTCCTATCATCCAGCGATAAAATACTCTAAGGGAAAACATCCCTACAAATAATGCCGTCATGAATCCAAGAATGTACTGAATTAAGTTCCAATTTTCTAGCCCCATTGCGGAGAAGTGTTCGTGAAAATTTAGGTTGGATGAAGAGTAACTGATCAATTCAAGTAAAATCCCCCCTAATACAGCAGGGATATACAAAAGAAAAGAAAAGAAAAATGAGAACCGCCCTCCCAATCCTGCATGCCGTCCAGTAGAAATCGTTAATCCAGATCGGGAAAATCCGGGAAGTAAGGCTAAGCCCTGCATTAATCCAATGATGCTTGCGAGCTTAAAATTTAAGGTTCGAGGGCGGCTAATAGCGACTCTTGTGGAAAAGAGAATCAGAGACATTAATAAAAAACTCAGAGAAATCCGGATCCAATGGATCTCATATTCAGAAAATACGATATATTTTTTAAACATGAGCGCTACTGCGGTCGTGGCTAAGGTAGCAATAAAAACATATGAAATTAAATCACGGTTCTCCTTTTTTTTCAAGTTAAGGATAGAAAGGAATTCCCTGAAAAAAAAAAGGCAGAGGGCTGTGAGAGTTCCTAGGTTTAACACTAAGTCTAAAGCGTAGTGATTTTTTAGAGAGAACATATGGCTGAAAAAGAGAGAATGGCTAGAGCTACTAATAGGTAAAAATTCTGCTATTCCTTGTATCAAGGCTAAAATGATTGTGTAGAGATAATCCATGATCAATTCCTTTGTAAGGCTAATTATCGATTACTTTCCCCAATGAGTCAATAGCCAATTTATCGACCATCCATCTGTAGAGGGTCCCACTGCCATTTTCCTTTTTGATAAAGTTGAACAAAAATCTCAGCAATAACGAGGGTTAAATGTGCAGGAATAAAATCTCCAACATTAAGAAGCTTATAAAGTTCTCGAGCAAGCGGCGGATTTTCAAGAATTTCAATCGAATGTTCCTTAGCCGTCTCTCTGATCAGCAAGGCAAGTTCATCCTCCCCCTTGGCAATAACCATAGGAGAGTCCATGCTCGACATATCATATTTAAGCGCAATAGCGTAGTGAGTCGGGTTAGTAATGACAATATCAGCTTGGGGAACACGAGTTTTAACGCTCTGCTTTTGGAGGATTCGGTTATACATCTCTCTTAAATATCCCTTCAGTTGTGGATCCCCTTCATCTTGTCTGAGATCTCTTTTAGCCTCCGACTTGGTTACTTTTAAGGAATCTCTAAATTGCTTGCGTTTAGTAAAAAAATCAGGAACACCCACCACGATAAGAAATAAACCACAAATAAGAAACATTTTAATAATAAGGTTGAAGATAACGCTAATCGCTGCTTGCAGATTCATCTGGGTCAGGTTAAGCAACTCCGATAAATTCATTTTAATGACAATAAAAAAAACGAGGCCTAAAATACAAAGCTTACTTAAAGAGAAAAATAAATTCAGCATTACTTTTTTAGAAAAAAAAATCCGATCGGCCAGCTTTTTAAAACTAAAAGAAATTTTTTCTAACTTGGGACTCAAAGCTTTAGGAGTAATCCGAAACCCGACTTGAACGATATTGCTGATAAATGCTGATAAAATCCCAGCTAATGCAATAGGAATGATGCTTTTTAAAATCCCCTCTTGCATGAGCAATGCATGCGAACGCCCTCTTTGCTGGGCCTCATACTCTAGATGGCCTAGATGCTCTTTGAGTACGCCAAGAATATTTTTGATGATGAAGTCAAAAGACCCCCAAAGAACAAAAAATACGACGATAAAAACAATCGCGGTGGTAAGATCTTGCGACCTAGGGGCCTCTCCCTCTTCTCTTTTTTCTCGTTTTTTGCGCTCAGAAGGATCCTCGGTGCGTCCTTCATCCTCAGCTCGTGCAAATAATTGGAGATCAATCTCATAATGCATTAATAGATCTTCATCCCACACCCTAGTTCTCCTATTGATCGATGAACTCTCTTAAAAATAATACACAGTTCATGAAAATAATTGAAATACTTGAATCCTACACCTTGACTGATATTATGGAGCAACAACTTATTTGGGGTTTTGATGCCTCTCTAGAATAAAAGGCTCGCCGTTCTATTGATCACTCTCTTTGATATCATCGGTCAGAGAATCAAGAGGGGGGAGATTAAGTACTTGATCTCGTGGCGAGAGAGGGGGAGATAAAGGGGGCTCTTGAGGCTCGCTGCGAGGGCTTTCCTCTGCCGCGGTATTTGAGTCGATCGGCATGGAAGGAGAGTCCTTATCAATCGGCTCGGAGCTAAAATATTTTTTAAGCCTAGCCCAAAGACCCTCTTTTTCTTTAAGGCTCTCGGGCACCATCCCATTATCAATCGTTTCTGGAAAAGAATCCTTATCAGGAAAAAGAGGAGAAATCACCAGAGAGGGTTCATCCTCTATAGGTGGGGCTGGGGCATTGACGGTGCTTTTAGCCCTTTGAGAAGCCAATGTATGGGGATCCTGTATCTGATTCAACACAATTTTACGGTACTGCTCCACAATATCCACAGGGATACTTGGAATAACGGGAAGTTGTCGAAAACTGCCCAGCAGATATCCACATGGCAAGGAAAAAATGAGTATCGCTAATATAATGCGGGCAATAAGCTGGATCATGTTATTCTTCATCGAATTGGTAGAGAGATAATCTCAAGAAAATTTTCGGGTATCACAGCATCAAACTTAAATGATTTAACAACCATTCATCAGTTCATCGCCGAGATCTTTGAATTTTATCCTCTGATCCAAAATAGAAAACCTCTTATCACTGAGGCCCTCCCATATTTTATGATGGAACGGCCTCTTGTTTCTTAGATAATAAGGTGGATCATGAATACAATCCAAATTTTAAGACGTCATCTCAAGAATTGCCATGGCTGCATTATGGCCACCGATGCCGCTGACACAACCTCCTCGTCTTGCACTAGACCCACAGATTAAAATACGATCATGCCCAGTCGCCACGCCCCATCGCCGTGCAGGAGTATCGAGTATTTCGTTATTCTCCGCAAAAGGAAAAGAAAGAGCTCCATGAAAGATATTCCCTCCAGAGAGATTAATATCCCTTTCGATATCCAGAGTCGTCTTGGTTTCTAGGCAGAGATTGCCATTAGCATCCCTTAAAATCACACTTTCAATCGGTTCTGCAAGCACCGAGTTCATAGAAGCCAACACAGATGCTTCTAACTGCGCTCTCATTTGGTCATTATTCTCTGGCGTGATGAGCCTATGCGGAACATGGAGACCAAAAACCGTCAATGTGTGTGCTCCACTTGCTCTTAACTCTTCGGATAAGATACTTGGGTCGCTCAGTGTATGACAATAGATTTCACAAGGGATTAATGGAGAGAGTCTCCCTTCCATAGCCTCTTGATAGGCTCTTTCTAACTGCTCTAGGTTTTCATTGATATGGAAAGTTCCACTAAATGCCTGTTCTGGGGTCACAGAACTATCTCTTAACTGTGGGAGCCTACTTAAAACAATATTCACTTTAACTTGAGATCCTTCAGGTCTTGTCACCGCTAAAGGATGTCCAAGATTAACCCCGCCCATCAGTGCTTGGAGCGCAAAAGAGGATATTCCAGAAAGAATGTGTGATGCCTGTACAACATGTCTCTGATTCGCATGAAGGTACTCCACAACACCATCAGGAGTGACACGGATGACTTCGGCTCCGGTTAAAATATGGGTTCCAGCCACATGAGCAGCTTGATGGAGGGCGCCAGAAACCGCTCCCATCCCTCCGATAGGAACATCCCAAGCACCGGTTTCGTTCCCGATGACATGGTAAAGAAAACAGATATTTTGTGCTAATAGAGGGCTATCGATGCTAGAAAAAGTTCCAATTAAGGCATCCGTAGCAACCACACCACGGACTAAATCATGATCAAACTCATTTCTAATGAGGGCCCCGATAGGAGTTTCTATAATATCCCGCCATAAGACATCATTATTTACACGGTCGTAAGCCTCTTGACGAGTAATTAAAGGTTCACACATAGTTGGGAATAACGCCCTAGCGATATACGCTGTATTATTATAAAGCTCCTCCATTCTGATAAAATCATCCCCAGCCCCTATTCTATTAAATGAGGCCTCTGTTACCTGAGGATCCCTAGAGTCAACTAATAACCCTGTTGTTGGGTCGTGAGGATTTGGGGTATAAGATGAGTATCTACGCTGAACTAGCTCGATATCTAGGCCGAGTTCCTCAATAATTCGTGTAGGAAAAAGGCTTAGTAAATAAGAGTAGCGGGAGAGGTTCGCATCTACACCTGCAAAAGGACGTGAGGAAATAGCCGCCCCTCCAATGCTCTCTTTTTGCTCTAATAAGAGCACTCGCCTTCCTGCTCTTGAGAGATAAGCAGCTGCGGTAAGGCTATTATGCCCCCCACCAACAATCACCACATCATAATTTTGATTTTCCATTGTTCAATTCCTTTCAAGTCTTGTTTTATCCGTTTTATCTGAGTAAAAAGCCCTCTACTTTGATGAGGGTAAAATAAATATAAGGGTATACATTATATAAAGAGCCCTACAGCATTAGGGAGGAGATCTCCCTAAATCCACGGCATATGGTTCAGAAAAGACCATTAATAGAGTGAACCTACAGAAAAGTCCTCGACGACTCTCATGGAGAAGTATCCAAAAAAAGAAAAAAAAAGAGGATATTTTTAAGATTCGCTGTAAGGAATCTTCCCGAAAACCAAGATCCGGTTGCTGGGAATATTTTAATAAAAAGCGCGTTATATGTTTAGCTTCTCGCTTGCTTGGGTAACACCGATAGAGAGGATTTTATAGAAAAAAAGCCACACTTATATTTTTTTTCTCCTGAAAATAAGCGCCTTTCTCCTTGGAAGGGTACGGCTAAAACATGGGAGTTATTAGTATAATTCTTGTTTAGTATAATTGCATTACAGTGACGGTTATCCATTGTGATACTCCTTCGAAGCCTTTGGTGTTCATACGCTTAAACATCAAAGATATCATTAAAAAATAAATAGTTATAAAATATTTTTAAGATCCTCGCTTAAAGTATCAAAAATATCTTTTCTCTCTATTTAGGAAGAACATGCAGCAAGGTTTGTTCAAAATCCTCTCTCACCACAACCACTCGATCACCCACACTTAATGGCCTCGGGCTTAAAACTGACCAGACAGCCCCATCAACTCGACACTGATCAAAAGTAGGACGGTTCCCTAGAGAGACGATCAAACCTTCTTTTCCGATCAAGCTAAAAAGGGTACTTTGTTGGCGTTTTAAAGATAAAATCTTTCGAATCCCGCAATAAAATCCAAAACCAGTGAAGCAAATAAGGACGAGTAAAAAGAAGAATACTCCCCAATAAGAATGAATGGCAGATAAATACATCGTCACAATAAATCCTACTAAAATAATTAAAAGCCCCGTTAAGAATAGTACTCCACTGAACCCTGTAAACAGCTCCGAAGCAATTAAGATGAGACCTAATATGATTAAAAAGTATGTTGAAGAAAAAAGATGCATCGCATTGATGAAGAAAATAGTCATAATAAAACCCCCTATGATTCCAAATAACCCAAATCCAGGTGTCATCAACTCCAGCATGATGCCACATAAACCTAAAAAAAATAAAAAATACCAGACCCAAGGTAGTTCAAAAAAAGGGATCGGTAAAACATCCACCATGACGATTAAGACCTCATCCCTTTTTTTTAAAGAGGAATTTTACAAACAGAATAAGCCTTTTGTACCAAGGCAAAACCAGTTTTTGTTTCTTTTTATAGTACTTTTGAAGCTCCATTGGGTCAAAGTTTTTACGATGGAGGTTCTCCTCTATTTCTAATTCTAAAATATTCATCTTAGAGATTTGATAAGGAAGAATGACGCAGGGAACCTTCTCCCACTCGAGATCCCTAATCACTAAAAGACGCCGATGCCCAGCAATAAGATGTTGGTCGCTACTGAGCAAAACAGGGTTAATCAAACCATGCTTTTCTATACTTTCTTTTAAACCAGATAGGTCTCCAAAATCTTCTCGAATACGATTTTTTTTAATTGTGATATCCTTTAAAGGAATATATTCTATGTACATAAACTCTCCTAACGATGCTGTTTATTTAAAATGAGCAATAATTCTTTAATGAGAGCCTCTAAATCCAAAGTTACATGAGTTCTTTTTCTGATTTCATCAATAGCTTTTTTCACTTTACCACTATCGAACCCAAAATTTTCTAAAACCGATGTCGCATCTTGGAAGATATTTAAGGTGGTTAAATCTTCCTGACTCAAAGCTTGCTCTGAAGAAAGGGTGAAATTTAACATCTTATCCTTCATATCTACAATGATTTTTTCTGCTTTTTTGAGGCCAATTCCTGGAATCATAGAGATACGTTTCGCATTTTGTGTCAGAATCAGTGCATAAAAATCTCTATAGGAAATCTGAGAAAGAGCCCGTATCGCCATTTTTGGACCCACTCCTGAAACTTGGATCAGACCTTTAAAAAAGACTCTTTCTTCTTCTAAGCTAAATCCATACAACATAAATTGATCGTTGATAAACTGTATATAAGTATAGAGTGAAGCCTGATCCTGCCCCTGAAGCAGCTTAAAGCTTTCCTGTGAAATGGAGAGCCTATACCCCAGCCCCGCTGATGTTTCTAATAATACAGAAAGGCTGTTAAGTTCAATCACAGAGCCTTTAATAAAGTCAATCAGAGGAGCCTCCTTTAAGTCTATTAATTTCATCTCTTAAACGACTGGCCTCTTCATAGTTTTCATCTTCTATCGATTTTTTTAATGCTTTTTTAAGGGCCTTTACCTGCATTTTTATATCTTGAAAAGATTCATACTCTTCTTCAACTTTACTGAAGTTAAAAAATATTGCCTTTTCATGAATCACCTTTTCTTTGACATAAATTTTTGCATTAAAGCTCAAAGCAAAAATAAGGGCATCGCTGGTTTTAGCATCCAAGATATAAGAGTCGCCTTGATTTTTACCCTGAATAAATATCTGGGAAATAAAGGCTCCATCTTGGATATCAGACACAAGCACTTTATTGACTGTGATTTCTAAAAGATTTAAAAGATTATGAACAACATCGATAATCAAGGGTCGCCCTGTGGACACTTTATTAAATTGAATGGTTAAGAGCTGAGCTTCTGAAAAACCTACTAAGACCACCAAAGCTTTGTTTTCATATATTTTACCATCGGGCTTAAGCAAGACAACGAATCCATTTTCGGATAAAATAATGTCATAGATAGAGGCTTGGATAATTCTATCTTGGGTAATTGCGCACATAAATTTCTCTTTTTAAATAGATGTATTAATAATAATCATAGGAAATCTATTTTTTAGTAAAAAAATTAAAAATATTTTTTATTTTCTTTATTTTTATACTTAGTTTATAAGTAGTTTGAGGGTCTTATTATGGATAATTCTATTGAGCAATCTAAAAATCATCTAAAAGAGATTACTGGCATATTAAAAATTATTGGGGTTTCTATGATTAATATAGGAATCCCTAGCTCTATTTATTGGTACCGTTCCCATATTATGGCACTTTCATCTACTTTGATTACTGCCACGATCAGTATTATAGTTATTATAGCAAGCCTAGAATTTTTATCACTTGCTGCTGAAAGCTATAAGCAGTCCCGAATCAGTCAAATGATCATGTTTATAGATTCGGTTATATTAGGTATCGTTTTTCCAATTTTTATTATTATACTTAACTTTAATACCACTCTAATATCTTGTTGGATTATTCACAGTATTGTCATTGTGGTGGCAATGGGGCATAGTACGGCCTTGATGAGTATCAACAGACTTGAAAATAACTTAGAGAGGGCAGAAAAATGAATCTATTATCTCGTTTAAAGATCAAGATACACTTACAGTTAATGTTGGCAATACTATTATTAGTGATAGGGGGTCTTACCTCGTGCACAAAAGAAGAGGAAAGTGCCCCAGTACAAGAAATAGAAGCTCCTATCGAAAAACCTGAGCCCTCTAGTTCTGATATTGAAGAAGCTATTAAAAACTTTAAACCCTCCATTTCCATAGAAAAGCTAGAGGAACTCACAGTTGAGAATTTTTCTGCTGTCATGCTTTCCCTCTTAGAACATCAAATTATTTTTAATCAAGATCTCACGGCCAGGGGGATTACCCCTATCAGTGAATCTGGCGACCTTAACCCAGAAGGGGAAAAATTTATGGCTTTACAGGATAAATTTAGACAAGACTTTTTTGCTCAATGGAATATCCAAGATAAAGACTATACCCAATTTGCATTGCTTCATAACTCTGAAATCCAAGATTATTTTACAAATCATCAAGAACTCACAGACCGAATGACTCTCCTCCAGTTGTATCTACAGAAAATACAAGAAGGAGGGTCGCACGATAATGATGAATACAATATCAAAGATGCAGAAGCGATCATGTCTCACATTTCGTAAACCATTTTTGTTATTGATTTTTCTTCTTCCCTATTGCCAAAATGGTAGCCGTAGTGATGCTGAATTTAATCCTCATCAAATTTTTAAAAATCCCATTGAATCTTTTAGTGCGGAGTTTTATCTCACCTCATTAATTGGATCGATCAATCTTGAAATTACTTCTTTCCTCAAGGAAGAAAGGATTGAACTTGCGATCGTTAATACTTCGGATCTTACACAAAAAACTTATTTTAAGTACTCAGGCAAGAGGTGGTCTTTTAAAGATCCCGATACGAATAGTTACTATTTTATTTCTGACTTATCTTTTCTCAAATATATGTATCTTGATAACCTTCTCCCCAACTCACATTTTATTATCGAGTTTTTTAAAGGCTCCTTCCCCCATCGTCACCTCACTCCAAGCAGCGGAGAGGCCCTCCTTAAGGTAGCCTCGAAAGGATATTTACAAAAAATCCATATAAAAAATCACCAAGCGAAACTCATAGAAGTTTTTGATCCTACCAAGCAGCTAATCGCTAAACTTAAGTATAGTCAGGAGGGGATCATCGCTCCAAACTTTCATCTTCCTTCTACTTTGAGAATCTTTCATAAGAAAAAGCAATTTTTATTTACCCTTTATATGACTAACTTTAAGATACTAAAAACAGTGTCTGCTTAGAATAACTTTTCATTTTATTCTAACTATAGAGATAAGGAGAAAAATAATGGGTCTCTCATGCGGAATTGTAGGCTTGCCTTGTCATCGGAAAATCAACCTTGTTTAGCGCGCTCACAAAGTCAATGGTTGAGTCCCAAAACTACCCATTCACTACGATTGAGCCGAATATAGGGATCGTTAATGTGCCAGATAAAAGGCTCACAGATTTAGCCTGTATTGTGAACCCTCAAAGAACCGTCCCCAGCATTGTCAGATTTGTGGATATTGCAGGGTTGGTGCGAGGTGCTAGTCAAGGAGAGGGGCTTGGGAATCAGTTTTTATCCCATATTCGAGACGTGGATGCGATTATTCAAGTGGTAAGAATTTTTGATGATAGTCAAATTATCCATGTCCATGGGAAGGTCGATCCTTTACAAGATCTCGAAATTATTATGACTGAACTGATCCTGCGAGATATCGATACTCTGAATAATCGATTGACCCGCATCACAAAACTAGCCAAGAATAATGATCATTCTCTCATTCAAGAAAAAGATCTCATCCAACATTTTTTAGAAGAAATGGGACGAGGAAAATCCCTTAAAGAACTCAACGTAAAAGAAGAGGAACTCCCTCAGCCTTTACAGGATCTCAAACTTCTTACTTTAAAACCAATGTTAATTGCCGCTAATATGGATGAAGCCGAAATAGGAAGCCCTCAGGATAATCCCCTTTTAATAGAATTACAAGAAAAAGCCGCTCTTATGGATATCAAAGTATTAGCCTTTTGTGCTAAACTAGAGCTTGATATTATTGGGTTGCCAGAAGATGAGCAGGCAGAAATGATGGCGCTCTATAATCTCAGCGAAAGAGGGTTAGATCAAATTATTTTTCATGGATATCAGCTTCTCGGGTATATGAGTTATTTCACCGCTGGGGAAAAAGAGGTGCGATCTTGGACCATCCCTCAAAACACCAAGGCGCCTCAAGCAGCGGCGGCCATCCACACGGATTTTGAAAAAGGTTTCATTAGGGCGGAGGTGATCCACTATCAAGATTTTATCGATAATGAAGGGGATAAAAAAGCCAGAGAAAATGGAAAAATGCAGAGTGAGGGCAAGGAGTACATTGTACAAGATGGGGATATTATCCTCTTTCGATTTAATGTTTAGGAGATTTTATGCCTAAACAACTACTGATTGCAACAACCAATCAAGGGAAAAAAAAAGAGCTGCGAGAGAGTATCGAAAAACTTAATTTATCCCACCCACTTTCCATTTTAACTCTTGATAACCTTGATATTCCTTTGGAGGAGGTTGAAGAAACGGGCCAAACATTTACGGAGAATGCCTTACTTAAAGCTTCTTATTATTTTTCTCAAACAGGAATCCCCACTTTAGCAGATGATTCTGGACTTGTTGTCCCCGCCTTGAACGGGGAGCCTGGGGTTTTTTCTGCTCGGTATAGTGGAGGTCATGCCAATACTGAAAATAATATCAAATTACTCCTTTCAAAACTAGATGGTATTGTTGAAAGGGACGCTTATTTTCAAACATCCCTCATTTTTTATATCAGCCATGGCCAATATGTTTCTGTGGAAGGTTACTGTGAAGGAAGCATCGCTCTATATCCCCAAGGATCTAACGGATTCGGGTATGACCCTATTTTTTACACAACCATTTATCAAAAAACGATTGGTGAACTGAGTTCAATACAAAAAATGGCTATCAGTCATCGCAGTTCAGCTCTAGAAAAACTCTACCCTCACCTTATCTCTTGGGCCCAAAATGAAAACTAGAAAAGAAAGAATCTCCCACTTAGTGGAGAGCCATATTGGTTGGGATCTTGACTATGCCATTTGGAAAGAAACTCCACATATCATAGGGATCGATGAAGTCGGGAGAGGGTGCATTGCAGGTCCCTTGGTCTGCTGTGCTCTGAGCTTTAAGCCCAATACTAGAATAGAGGGCTTAAAGGATTCTAAACAACTTTCCCATGCGCAGCGATTAAAATATCTGGCTCCCATCTATGAACAAGCCCAATTTATTAATCTTTCATTTTCATCTCACCATGAAATTGATCGTATTAATATCTATCAATCCACTCTTTTGACAATGTCTCGCTGCCTAAATAATATTCCTCAATCATTTAAGCCGAAAAATACGACGATTTTAATAGATGCAATGCCTTTTTATAAGCCCCCATTTGAAATTTTTTCTATTGTTCGAGGGGATACAAAAAGCCCTCATATTATGGCGGCCTCCATTATTGCCAAGTTATTTAGAGATCAAATAATGAACTATTTTGATTATTTATATCCAGAATACTCCTTTAGGAAACATAAAGGATACCCGACTATTAAGCATAAACTAGCAATACAGCTGCTGGGCATACTCCCCTTCCATAGAAAAAGCTTTGCACCCATTAAGCAAATCCTAGATAAAATCCGCTAATCTCAATAAAAACAGATCTACTTATGAGGAAAAATCTATGAAGTTATCAAGCTCTTTTAGAGTTGATCAGTTTTCTGAACTGCCCTTTATTTTAAAAAAAATACTTGGGGTATGTGGAATCATGTTCATGATTTTATTTTATTCTCCATTATCCGCTCAAGAATCTGCCCCTGAAGCGAAGAGTTCTACATATGAATATTTTCGTTCTATATACCCATACTTCTCAGAACCCAAAGCCTTTTCTTCTTATTATACCAATTATTTTTCCTTCACAAATCGCCCTGCTAAGTTTCAAACCAGTTTTAAATATAAGGTGCTCTTTGAGCCCACAGCCCAAGATTTTACTGGGCTCTATATAGCGTATAGCCAACTTGCCATGTGGCAACTGAGCGACGATATGGATATCTCTAACCCCTTGGTAGACATTAATTTTAATCCAGAAATATTTTATTTATGGGATTTTAAAAGCACCTTACCTTGGTATTCGCTTCAATTCGGGCTCATGCATGACTCTAACGGAATGGGCGGGAGAGAGGTCAGAAATACCGTTGCTTGGGATCAGTTATACGTAGAAAATCAGTTTAATTTTAAATTTTCCGCCTCTTACCTCTCAATTAAAATCAGAACTTGGATTCCTTTAGAAATCGATGATAACGGAGATCTTCTGGAATACTACGGGATAGGATCTCTTAAAATACTCTACAATACTCTGATAGCAAATACTGTCGGCCTCTCTCTAGAGATGATGATAAGGAAGGGGCTCAGCAAAGATATCACTAAAGGAGCCCTCCAGCTTAGTTTTGCTGTTGGCCCCTTTTTTACTTCCCATGTAGCCATCCCTTTCGGGATTTTTTTCGACTTATGGAGCGGCTATGGAGAGACTCTACGCTTTTACAAGACACCTTATCTTAAGTTTAGGCTAGGAATTGCTCTTTACTTATTTTAAGCTTAATCTAAGCGAAACCCTTTAAACCCTTCTTCTCGATTAATATGATAGTCATTTAAAGGGTTATTAATATTAAGAACCACTTCGAGGTACTGCCTTTCTAAAGCTTCACTAGAAAGAGCCCAAATACTAGCATCTTCGAACATAGCGTTTACTCCTTTTAGTGCCTATTTAAAAATAGGCTTTTTTTATGTTGATAAATATAAATAAACCCAGAATAGAGCGATAAAATCGTTGCTATCCCTAAGGCCAAGGTTGGCAACAAAAGCATAATTTTACTTCCAATCATTCCAAACACATGAATTAACAGCGGCCCTGAACGGCTCAAATTAAATTCAGAATAATGCGAAAAATGCATCACATAGTAACTTGAAATATCTTTAATTAAAAATAAGGCATAAATAATAATAATTGTAATAAATTGAACCAATGTTTTAATCTTGCCGGCCAGCAAAGTAGGTACTTCTGTTTTATAGTAAAACCCACTAATTCTCACCATAGTGACAGAAAACTCTCTCACAGCAATAAGCCAGATCAGCCAGAATGGAAAAATATCAGGGTCCACATAAACAAAGCATGAAAGAATACTGATAATAAAAATTTTATCCACAAGTGGGTCTAAAAAACGACCTACTTTTGAGTGAACATTATACTTGCGCGCAATAAGGCCATCTGCCCAATCAGAAATCGCGCTTAAAATAAATAAAGCAAAACTTAACCATCTCAAGCTTCCAGAATGTGTCAGGCATATTAATATCGGGGGAAGGAGCAATAATCGAAGTAAGGTTAATAAGTTTGGAGCATATTTAATCCAATCGATACGCACTTAAACCTCCTATCTAAGGCATTTGAACTAAAAACAATACATGCCTTTCTCCAATTAAAAAAACTGGTGCAACGGCATAGCGTTTATAGAGAATCCTTCACCATCACTATGAGCAGAACCAATGGAAAGGCCTCTTATAGTATACTAACTAAGAGTGTTTAAAAACAATAGAATATTTTTAATTAATAAGAAAATTCATAGCTCATTGTCTCAATATTTGTAATGTCGGAAAACTTAATTTTAAGGTTTGCAACCATACCAGGTTTAAACTCTCCAAGAATAGGGTTTCCATGAATACTGATTGATATCCCATCAAGCTCACTGATATAGACTCTCTGAATAGCCTGAGATCCTCCTTCCATTAAAGGAAATGTTGTCGTTTCTTTAGGGGGAATAGAAACTAGTTTTTCTATTCCATTGCGATCGATAATAATAATATCTATAGGGCGATCTAAACGGCTAGAAAAAAGTAGCATATTATGAGTATTAATAATCTTTTCATTAATAAATGTAGAAAATACACTTTGATTACTACTACGCAATTCTTTAATTTTTTCCACTAAAAGTGTCAGTGTCTCCTGATTAATAGAAACTTTTGAGATTTGATACCCATACTCATAATTATTATTAAAATCATGCCTTAAAACTTCATTATTAAGCACATAAAAGCTATCTTCGGAGTCTGTAGACTTTAACATCATCGTTTGAACGTTAAAATCAACTAGGGTATAGGTAATATTTTTTTCACCTATAATAAAACTGAGTTCTTCCCCTATTTTTAAGTCTACGGTAAAGCTTGGCTGGCCTTCCGATAATACTAGCTCGGATTGTTTACTGGGAGCCTTATCTTTTGTAAAGAAAAAAAATGATAAGAAGACCACTACTAAAAGTGAGGTCAAAATTAATAACTTTTTTTTATTCCATCTAGGTTCTTTTTTATTAATTGCGAGTAATTCTTGCATAGGGGATTCTTGTGCCAACATCTCTTGTATCTGTAGATGTTGAAGAATTAAGTTTGAGTCGATACCTAAATACTGCGCATAAATACCAAGAAATCCATTGATATGGATCTTAGAAGGCAGCTGATCAAACTGATTTTTTTCTAGCATATCAATATAAAACATCCTGAGATTTGTTTTATTTGCAACATCTTGATGCGTGATATTTTTAGATTCTCGGGTATTTTTGAGTATTTCTCCTACTGTTATCGTAGCATCCCATTCATTATTGTTCAACGCCATTGCATCACCTACTTTTTATTAACACGTTATGTAAGATTTGGACATTTTCAAAAGAGATCGCCTGAAAAGTCTTATTAACATTAAAATCGATATCTGTCCTCACCTGATTGAGGGTCAACTTAAAGTTCACCACACTGTTTTTTGAGTCTAGGGATTGCGCAGAAGTGCTTCTAATAAAGCCTTCATCTGTGATCTCCATTCTGACCATACTAAAGGCTAGAGTTTTTTTTGGCTCTCGAAAAGTTAAACGATTAATCGCCCCTGAGGCTTCCTTAATTTCTTGGATTGTAACATTAGAATACTCCGCAAAATAGCGAGAAAATCCTGCTCCAAAACTATCGATTGCAGAAAAATAATCAGGGATAGTCTGATTAACCATCACTCTTTGATGCGCTAAATAAACCAAGAGCTTATTTTGATGAATTAGCCAAAATGAATATTTATCACTATTATTACTGACTTCTTCCTCTGGCCCAAAAAAAAGCTTAAGGCTTTGCCCTTGATCCCCATTATATAAATAAAAAATGCCGTTTTGGGACTCTCCCTTCACTGTTAAGGTAAAGTTTCCCTGCATTTTTGGATTCTTTTTTTGATATCTTGTCACTTTATCTAGAAGATTGATAATTCTATGATGGTCTTGGTTCTGTGCAGATAAATCGCTAAATATGAGCGTTAAAACTAACAGCATGAATATCTTTTTTTTAGGAAAAGACATGATAAGTCAACCTCATAGTTAATATTGTATAATAAATATACTATGAGTTATTTGATATTTATTCTTATTTTTTTTGAGATTATTACGATAAGTAGTCATAATCAAAATAGAAATTTATATTTTAAGAGTTTTCTTTATGTGTCGATATATTGTTATCATCCTATTATTTTTTTATGCTCCACAGCCCTCTTTGGCCAATCAAGTTATATGGAAGCTCAACAAGGAAAATGTTCACTCCTTTCATTTTATTGGAGCGAGGGTGACAGAATCTGGAATCTCTATTTTAAAAAAGGAAGACGACGAGCAAAATACTTTTAACGTTAATGCCTCAATCATGAATTTTAACTATTTGCAGCCCTCGCAAGACTTTCTCCCTAATGAGGTCACGACGACTAAAGATTCACAACTGGGGGATAATAGTGCTTTATTTTATAGTGATAAGAGTTTTATAGAATTTAAACACTATGGAGATTTTCGCTCTGGGTTTTCTATAGAATTCTGGATCAAACCCTTTTCTACAGAGACGAATACAATTTTCATGACACAGTTTTTATCATCGGATAATTACCCTCGATTTTTAAAAGTCTATTTTCAACAAGGAAAACTCTGCTTTCATTTCGAAAATTTATTTCTTTCTTATAAAAGAAATTTTTATTCTCTTCAATTAAAATCTCGTGCGATCATCCCATCAAATACTTGGGGAACACATCGATTAATCTATAATCCAGTGAACGGCCAGATGAGTTATTACTATAATGGGGTTCTTGATAATCAAATCTGGGCCACAGATACAAATACTATGGACCAATCTCTCCTTTATTTTTCTCTCCCCAAAGGCTCCCAGTTTATTTTAGGCCGTGGCTATAGAGGGCTTATGGATCAATTTATCCTCAGTTCCACCTATGCGAATAAAGAAGAGGCTGTTTTAGAACGATCTCTCATCATCAGCGAAGTATCCGATTTAGGGAAAATATCTCTGCTCGAAGATTTTTTTACTCACAGTATTCTTCCTGAGGATGCTGGGATCAAGATCGAATATCGGGATTCTCTGACCCCATTTGAGGCCTCTCTATCCGAAAAAATCATCGCCTGGAAAAAATTTAATCAGAAAGAATTGAATGTTAATCGACATAAAGCACGCTATGTTCAAATGCGGGTAAGGCTATTTAGAGATCCCACATACTCAAAAAGCCCTATAGTCAAAGAAATAGGCTTTAGCTATAAACCTTTAGACATGCCTCTTAAACCTACCTTAATTTCCATATCTACCTCCTCCGACCCATCCGAACTGATTGTTTCTTTCCAAGAACCCACCCACAAAGATATCAAGGCCTATAATATTTACCTAGGCACAACCCGAAATATCTATTTTGGAGATCCCTCTAATAATATTAAATCGCCTATTTTTATCCCTCTCTCCCATTTAAGTAAAACTCAGAGGGAAAATAGAGTGTTCTACTCTATTAAAGGGCTTTCTCCGGATGAAATATATTTTATAAAAATCAGTTCCATAAGTAAAGATGGTATTGAGAGTGAGCTTTCAGATACATTATCAATGCGTCTTTAATTTAAGTACGATCTGCTTGTTTTTTTTTGGTGGAATAAAGCTCTCTTCCATAAAAATCGAGCTCTTTTTGATCCATCTTTTTTTTAAGCATCAAAAATTCTTGATAAGCTTGATCTTTAAGCTTGACAAAGATAGCCGCTTCTTTTTTTGATTCTATATAAAAATTACGCGCTTTGGTGAGTTCTTGAGACAATATTTCTCTACGATCTTTGAGAGTTTTTTCATACTGATAGCTTCGTTGCAAGGTAGTAAAAATAAATTGACGATCATTCGCCCCCTGCGTTAAGAGATCTTGAGAATATTGTGTTTTAAGATCCTCGAGTTCAGATAAAGAGTGTAACACTTTGTTATAATGCGCCGCAGCGATAGCGAGTAACTGTTTTTTTTCCTCTTCTTTTTTTTGTCTAAAGTCTAAAATTTGTTGGTATCGAAATTTAAATTTCATATGACTAAACCAGTTTATGAAGTTTCTTTAAAGTCTCTTCAAGGTCTGATTTTTCATCAATATCTTGTCTTAAAAAAGAGTCTACATCTTTCTTTTTATTAAGAATCAGATCAATCTTAGGGTTAGACCCTCTCTGATAGGCTCCCATATTAATCAGATCTTCATGGTCCTTATAAACACTGTAGTTTTCCTTAAACATATTAGCCACTTTGCGATGACTAGGAAGAGCAATGTCATAAAATGCCCGAGAAACACTCTGATTCACATCAATCGCCGGATAATGCATCTGAGAAGCAAGAGAGCGGTTTAAATAAATATGCCCATCTAAAATTCCACGAATGGTATCTGTAATGGGTTCATTAAAATCATCCCCCTCCACCAAGATGGTATAGAACCCAGTAATGCTACCTTTATGAGAGGTTCCCGCGCGCTCTAAAAGCTCTGGAAGTACCGTATAAACACTAGGAGGATATCCCCCAGCGGTAGGGGGCTCCCCTGTAGAAAGGCCAATTTCTCTTTGGGCCCGAGCAAAACGGGTTAAGGAATCCATCATAAGAACCACTTTTTGCCCATCTCTAAAATATTCAGCAATTGTTGTAGCGGTATAAGCCGCCCTGATCCGCATAAGAGGGCTTGTGTCTGAGGTCGACACGACTAGCACACTTTTTTTAAACCCCTCTTCACCGAGATCTTTTTCTATAAATTCGCGCACTTCACGACCACGTTCTCAGATCAAAGCAATGACATTCACATCCGCCTCTACATTACGAGCAATCATTCCAAGAAGGGTGCTCTTTCCGACACCGCTCCCAGAAAAAATCCCCATGCGTTGCCCCTCTCCCACACTTAATAAGCCATCAATAGCTCTGATTCCAGTAGGCATAATATCTTGAATTCTAGGACGATTAATGACATCTGGAGGGCTATTAAAAATGGGATAAATTTGATCCGTTAAAATGGGTCCTAAAGAGTCAATAGGGTCACAAAGCCCATTAACAACCCTTCCCAATAGAGCCTTGCCCACCCCAATATGGAGGATTTTTTGGGTCGCTTTAACCTTGCATCCAGGAGAAATTCCCTGAATCGGAGCATAAGGCATCACATACATATTTTTACTGTTATAGAAGCCGACAACTTCTCCAAGAACCGTTTTATCGTAAGAGCTCCCTGCTGTATCTAAAAAAATACGGCAAACCTCTCCGACTCGGCTAGGAGGTCCTAGAGTTTCAATTCTTAGCCCTTCAACTTTTGTCACTTCTCCCACCATTAACATGGGTTCTGTTGCAGCCACAATTTGTTTATATTTGCTTAGAATTGTCATCCTCTCCCCCCTTCTTACAACTTAAAAATACCTTAATTCCCCATGCAATACAAATTATTTACTGGCCTCTAAAACGATGAATCTTTTACTAAATAGGGGATAAATACACATTCTTTAGCAAGGTCTGCTTCATTATTCATAATCCTCACCCTTACAGAAGATTTAAAAAGATGAAGGATTTCCCGTGCGAGGAATCCTAGTGAGAATAAAGCACTTGAAAAATGTTCATATTCCCAAGAAATACCATCGTAGTAGGTGAGTTTCCATTTTTTTTCTTGTGGGAAAAGTGTCAATAAATATTCCTTCATAGTCTCTCTTTTAAGCATTTTATTTATAATAAATCGGATAAAAGAGTATTTTTGTTATCTATGATTAACAAGAGACATATATGAAATTCCAATTATTGAGCCCCTATAGTCCCTCTGGCGACCAACCTAGCGCTATTCAAGAACTCGTTAAGAGTATTCATTCTGATCATAAGTTTCAAACTTTTTAGGAGTTACAGGTAGTAGCCGAGCATTTACGATGGCCCAAATTATCGAAAAAACCCAAATTACCACTTTGATCCTCATAATAAAACTCTTTCTGCCCAGCTACCGAGTTCAAGATTTTTCCACATAATGCTGTAGAATGCTTCGTCTCCTACTATGACTATTATCAACCTGGGGCTTGTCAAAGATCTTTTATATTGAAAGATGCAATTAAGAAGAGAACGTTTAAGAATCAGTGCCATGGCAGCCATCTTGCAACGTAAAGATGTGATTATTATCGCTACGGTTTCTGCGATTTATGGGGCTGGGGACCCAGAAGATTTCAATGATTTAAGAATCGTCCTTAAAGTGGGTGAATCTATAAAAAGAACGGATCTTCTGAAAAAACTTGTGCAGATTCAATACGAACGAAATGAGGTTTCTGTAGCTCCAGGGAATTTTCGGGTTAAGGGAGATATTGTTGATGTTTGTTTTGCTGGCTCGAAAGCTCAAACCCGGATTGAATTTTTTGGAGACCAAATTACTTCTATCAGAGACTTAGATCCAATAACTGGAAAAAAAATTAATGATATGGAATATACAATTATTTACCCAGCTAAGGCTTATGTAACAAAGCCAGAAAAACTCAAAGCAGCATTAAGCTCCATTCAACAAGAACTCGAAGACCGTATTGATTATTTTAAACATCAAAACTTACACTTAGAGGCGAATCGTTTAGAAACTCGGACTCGCTATGATTTAGAAATGATAGAAGAAATAGGGTTTTGTAAGGGGATCGAACACTACTCCAGACATATTACGCAAAAGTCCGCAGGAGCCCCCCCGAATACGTTGATCCATTATTTTCCAAGTCAGTTTCTTTGTTTTGTAGACGAATCCCATATCACGCTCCCTCAATTTGGAGGCATGTCTTCTGGAGATAAATCTCGCAAAACAAACTTAGTCGATCATGGTTTTAGGCTCCCCTCTGCACTGGACAATAGGCCCCTTACATTTGATGAATTTATTGCAGCGGTGCCCCAATTTGTTTTTGTATCTGCCACCCCATCTCAATACGAAAAGGATCATAGCCAGGTGATCGCCCAGCAAATTATCCGCCCAACAGGCCTTGTCGATCCAACAATTGAAATTAAGTCGACCGAAAATCAATTTGATGATATTATGTTCAATGCCCGACAAAGAATCAATCAAAATGAGCGTGTTATTATTACTACCATCACAAAAAAACTCGCAGAAGATATCACCAACGCTTTAGTGGAAAGGCTTTAAAGTTGGTATCTCCATGGGGAAATAGAAACGGTGGAACGGGTGGAAATCCTCACTGATTTACGATCTGGGGTCTTTGATATCTTAGTAGGAATTAATTTATTAAGAGAGGGGCTCGATCTCCCCGAGGTTTCCCTTATTGCGATTTTAGATGCGGATAAAATTGGATTTTTGCGATCCGAAAGCTCCCTCATCCAGATTATAGGGCGCGCGGCTCGTAATGTCAATGGCCATATTATCATGTATGCAGATAAAACCTCCCAAGCCATGCAGAGTGCCATTGATATCACCACTCAAAGACGACAAAAACAAATAGAGTATAATACCCAACATGGAATTACCCCCCAAACCATCTCTAAATCGATCGTCAATATTTTGGAGCGCAAGTATAGCGAAGAAAAAAAAGATTCGGCGCATAAAACGGAAATTAATTTTAAAGAATTGAAAAAAAAATACAACTTTAAACTCCATCAAGATAAAAAAGCTTACCTCAGTCTGCTCACAGAAATGATGCATCAAGAGGCCAATGCAATGTTTTTTGAAAAAGCAGCCAAAATTAGAGATGAAATTACACGTACAGAAAAATTTTTTAAATAGTTAGATTATGGGCTATTTTGTAGCTAAATTTATTTTTATTATTTTCATGAGTTCAATATGCAAACGAAGTTTTTTTTTACTAAAACAATTTTTCAAGAAGGAAAATGGTTTTTTATTGTTCCTCTCATACTATTAGGGTTTTCCTTACTTTTTTTAGATCCTTCCACTTCTCTTTTTTGCCTTATTACTCTGCTATCATTATTCGTCGCTGGATATACGCTGTTTTTTTTAAGACCCCCGGTCTCCTTTCCAGAACCTTCGCCGAACACCATTTACGCAAGTGCAGATGGTTATATACTAGATATTAAAGAAAATGTTGAGTGCCCCTATTTTCCTGGAGAGCCTTTTCATCAAGTTGTTATTTTTATGCATATCGCGAGCATGCATTGGAACCAAGCTCCTATTGAGGGAGAAATTGTTTATACAGAATTTAGGCAAGGCCTCTTTCAAAACACGATGAAAATTGCAGAGTCTTGGAGAGATAATGAGCATCAAGTGATTGCCATTCATAATAAAACACATAATATCAAGGCGGTTGTCATAATGGTAGCAGGCCTGATCGCTAGAAGAATCAGATTTTTTAAACGTAATGGGGATTCTCTCAAACAAGGGGAAGCCCTTGGTCTTATTCGATACGGATCTGCCAATGTCGTTTATGTTCCGGCTTCTTTTACACTCTTGGTTAAGGCGAAGCAAAAATCACGTGCAGGAAAAACTATCTTAGCACAAAAAACTGAGGAAATATCGTCATGATTAATCCTTCTTTACTTTCCTGTGTACCGGGCATATTCACAGCAGCCAACCTCTTTTTCGGCTTTTTAAGCGTATTCTACTCTTTTAATGGGGAGTTTCATGCCGCTGGACTCTCTATTATTTTTGGGACCCTCTGCGACCTTCTCGACGGAACCATTGCGAGAAAACTTAAAACAAATAACCTGATCGGCAAAGAAATGGACTCTTTTGCTGATTTTGTCACTTTTGGAATTGCTCCAGGATTTTTAGTGTATAACATGACATCCTTGCACTTTGAGAGCACTCAACTTCAACTGTTATGTCTTGCTGCGGGATTTTTTTATACCCTTTGCACCGCAATCCGCCTCACTATTTTTAATATTGGAACCTACTATAAGAATGTAAAAAAAAGAAACCCTAAAAGCTTTATAGGGATCCCCTCTTCATTTGCTGGGCTAACAATCGCATCACTTGCGGCTTATCAAGCTTTTTATCATGGAGTATTCTTTCACTCTGTTATAGCTTTTGATCAGCTTCCACAACTTATGCTCGCAATAGAGATTTTTCTCGCGATCGGCATGCTCATTCCCGTAGAATATCCACGATTTATCGATCTCTATTTTAATACTAAAAGCCGTTTTAGTATGGTACTCACGATCTCTCTCCTCATTCTTCTCATCTTATTTAGTCGCATTATCTATCTAGCCACAATTATCGGAACCATTATCATCCCAATACTCATCGCTATTTATGATAAACTATCAAAGCCTAAAAATTAAATCTAATTAAGAGAGGCTTAACAACAATGTCACTTGCTCTCAGAAAACTCTATGAAGGTTCTTTAAATATAAAAAAAATCGTCCTGTTAGCTATTTCTTCAGGGCTTTTGACACTCTTGGTGCTCCCTCCTTTTAATCTATTTTTTATTGAATTCTTTGTTTTCATACCTGGATTTTATTTATTTAGCGCCCAAAATACTCACCTCAAAGGAAAACATTACTTTCTTTACGGATTTACTTTCACATTTACCCTCTTAATATTTACTTTTTATTGGATTACCTATACACTGAAAATTTTTGGAAATATTGAGGCCCTCCCATCTTTACTCATTTTTTTTGTGTACATCGCATTTATCTCTCTTAAAACAGGAATTTTATTTTATATCCCCTACTTCTTACGTAAACACTATCGATACCCTATTTTAATCTCTTTTCTTATTACATGTTTTTTAGTCGAAACTTTATATCCTGAGATTTTCCCCTATACTCTAGGGAACGGTCAACTAAAGCATTCCTTTTTTATACAAATTGCAGATATTATTGGTATTAAAGGCATTTCTTTATTGGTACTCCTTGTCAACTACTTAATTTATAAAATGATTGATAAGAGAACCTGTCACCCTCTCATTGCCCTCTCTATCTTATTTTTCTCTGGTTTATAGTTACTCCTTATTAAGATTTATTCAATTCTATTCTCTAGAAAATGTACGATATGATTATACCTCTTTGCACGTTGGGGTGATACAACCCAATATGCCCTTCAGTGGGGGATATAATACATTGGACAAAATGAACCAAAATTTAATCCATATGTCTGAAGATCTTATTAAAAAACATAAGGCATCTTTAGATCTCATCATTTGGCCCGAATCCTCCCTCCCTTTTTCTATACAACCTGACTCTTCCAACCCAATTATAAGAAGAACCTCGGATTTTATCGATACTCTCAGTATCCCTATCATCTATAACTCCGCAGAGAGTGAAAAAGAGCTCTCCATTGTAAAATACTACAGTAATGCCGTGCTTCAAGTTCCACAACAACCAAAACAATATTTTTCTAAAATCATGCTATTTCCTTTTGGGGAGTATATTCCCTTTGAGAACCAGTTTCCAATACTCAGATCATGGGCAAGTGCTGTTGCTGATTTTTCCCCAGGAAAAAAAATTACTAATTTTAGATTACCCAATGGAATCATCATTACCCCACAGATTTGCTACGACATCCTACGAAATCACTTCCTCTACATTTACTCAACAGTTTACAAAAAAAGGGAGTCATTTAATCGTTAACCTGACCAATGATCACTGGTTTGGAAACTCCCAAGCTTCCTTACTTCACTTATGGGCCGCCTCATTTAGAGCGATAGAAAATAGAGTTCCAATTATTAGGGCGACCAATAGCGGGATCACAGCACTGATTGATATTAAGGGCCAAATTAGAGGAGAACAAACTGATATTCTTACCGCAGCCACTGTGGATTATCATGTTGATATCTTTCCTAGTCTCACAAGTGTTTATAAACATTTTGGAGACTGGCCTCTTATCTTTTTCTTAGCTTTCCTGAGTATCTCGCCGTTTTTTAGCCCCTACAACAGGAAACCCAAATAGGTGACGACCTATCAATAATCCAAAATAAATAAAGAGAGTCTCCATGTCACTTTCATCTCAGTTTTTCTCGCTTATTTCTGAAGCATCCGGAACAAAAGCCCGTTTAGGATCATTGTTCCTCCCTCAATGCGGAGTGAGAATACCAACTCCCATGTTTATGCCTGTTGCCACTCTGGGCTCAATCAAAACTCTTGACTTTCAGGACATAGAAAGCATGGGGTATGAATTGATCCTACATAACGCTTATCATTTAATAATAAGGCCTGGGTTGGAGATTCTACAGCATTTTAAAGGGGCAAAAAACTTAACCCGATACAAAAAAGGGCTCTTAACGGACTCTGGAGGATTTCAAGTTTTTAGTTTAGAGAATTTAAGAACTATCACCGATGAAGGCGTTTCTTTTAAAGATCCTATTCGAGGTCAGACTTATCATCTCTCTCCAAAAACGACGATTGATAATCAAGTCATTATAGGCTCGGATATTATTATGCCTCTTGATGAATGTACTAAATCTAATATTCCTTATGATACAGCACAAAAAGCTCAGGAGCGAACAACACGCTGGGCTGAAATTTCTCGATCCCACATTGAAACGATTGATCAAAAACCCTTTTTATTTGGAATTACCCAAGGAAATTTTTATCCCGATCTAAGAAAAAAAAGTATTCAAGAGCTAGCTGATCTTGACTTCGATGGGTATAGTATCGGAGGACTATCCGTGGGGGAAGAAAAAGAAAAAATGTATGAAATCACAGACCTCTCAACAAATTTACTCCCTACCCATAAGCCTCGCTACTTGATGGGGGTGGGACTTCCTCAAAACCTTGTAGAGGCTTGCCATTTAGGAGTCGACCTTTTTGATTGCGTCATTCCAACTCGTAATGCCAGACATGGTCAAGCGTTCAGTCATTTTGGCAAACTTAATTTTCATAATGCTGCCCACAGGTTCAGCGATGAACCGATTGACCCTCTCTGCCAATGCCCTATCTGTAAAAATTATTCTCGTGGATACATCCACCACCTCGTCAAGAGTAAAGAAATGACTTTCTTTCGGCTCCTCACATACCACAACCTCTTTTATCTTTATACATTAATGCAAGATATTAGAACGGCCATTACCCATAATCGTTTTACTCAATTTAGAATACAGTTTTATGAACACTATCAAGAACAACTCCCAAACTATAGGACCACACTATGAAAGAAAAATATGCCCCTCTCTCCTCCTCCATCGCTAAGACTTATGAAGGGCTTCACCCTTTTCCGATTGCCGTCAAAAGAGCCAGAAAATCTTGTCTCTATGATTATAATGGGAATAAATATTTCGACTTTTTTTTAGCTAGGGGCTCCTCTCTGTTAGGTTATGGGGATCATGCCCTTTCTCAAAGCATTAAAAATGAAATCAGTAAAGGTTTCCTTAATCCCTACCCCAGCCATCTTTATAAGAGAGCTCAAGAAAAGATAAAGGAGTGGGTAACTCTTCTTAACCCTCACCTTAATGTAAGAGTTTCTTTTTTTGCCTCTTACCACCAATTAGCTTCCTTAATCTCTAAATACCGCCCCAACCTTAATCCTCATATGATCAATCAGTCTTTGCTTCCAGATACGGATATTCAAAAAATATTCTCAGCAATAATCCCCCAAGAGCCTCTGAAGGAAGCTTCTTTTTACTTTTATGATAATTATTACTCTGCCATTAAGAATCTGGAGGGTCATTGGAAATATCTTACTTTGGGAAATGTGATCGCCAACGGCCTCCCGATAGTTGCCCTCTTAGAAAACGCCGAATATCCCCCAACACTCTCTCTTATACCTCAGCATTCCCCCTCTTTAATAGAAGCTCAGGCTATTATTTATACCCTATCTGCCCTCATAAAAAAAGATATTGAAGTATATTCCCATCTTTTACTTAAGAATTATAGTAAATCTCTTGAATATAAGGGGCAAGGATGTTTTATAGTACGAAATATTAAGATGTCACAACAAGCCCTTGCAGAACAGCTAAAAACAAAATGTTTACTTAGTGACCCTTTCTCTCCATATTATTTTTTAAGCCTTAAAACCCCCCCAGAAGCGGTCAAATATTTATTTTCTGAAATTCGTAAACTCTAATTTTTTTCGGGAAGAATTTGAATTTCAAGTTCTAACTCAATGCCCAGTTCATCTTTAACCTTTTTTTGCACCTCTTGAATGAGAGACATAAAATCTTGATATTGAGCAAATCCACTCGCATTCACAAGAAAATTGGCATGGTATTCAGAAACTTTAGCTTCGCCGATGGTAAATTCTCTTAAATGAAGAGAGTCAATAATATGCCCCGAAGGAGCGCCTAAACTATAATTATTTTTAAAACAAGAACCAGAACTTGGGTACTTAAACTGCCCTTTATTCCCTCTTTCTTGTTTATAGCTGAGCATATTTTTGATTAAAGCATCTTTTTCTTTCCCTTCAACTCGTTCTAAGCGCAAGGCAGCTCGGTAAATAAAATAAGGTTTATCCTGAAAAACACTGCGCTTATAAGCATATTCACATTCTGAGAGAGGGATGGTTAAAAATTGATGCGCCTCATAATCATACACTTCCACCCATTTAACGATAAGAGAAAATTCTCTGCCATAAACACGGGCATTCATAAAGATTCCGCCCCCAATGCTTCCAGGTAAACCATAAGCAAAGTCTAAGCACTTATAAGAATGGTCTTCCAAGAGAAGCTTCCCCAAGTAGCTGGTAGAAACCCCTGCCTCTACCACCACTTCTTGGGCCTGTTCATCTATGTTAAATCGATTGAGATAATGGCTTAATACAACCGCATAGTGAAGCCTGCCATCCTTAACTAAAACATTACTTCCCTTACCTAGGATAAATAAAGGGAGGTTATACTCCCCCATAATACTTAAGAATGTATCTTGTATTCCCTTTTGATTTCTTGGAAAGAACGCAATATCCACAACTCCCGCAATATGGAGAGTCGTGTAATATTTAAGGTTTAAGCGTTTTCTAATGATAAAGTCCATCGATAAAAAAACAGTGCTATGGTTCGTAAGAGCGGATAAAAACTACCAATTCTTCTCTTGTATATGATCGATTATTACCATCTCGGTCTCTCACCATGACGGTATTATTAAGAACTTCTGCATCTCCAATCACACCGATGAGCGGTACACGAGAATTTCTTGCATGTCTCATTTTATAGCCTAAAGTTTCGTTTCTTAAATCGGATTGAGTTCTAATTCCATGCCCCAATAAAAATGACATTAAGTCGTTCGTATAAAGGCTTTGAGCCTCGCTTACGGTGAGGAGATCGATTTGAATAGGCGCAAACCAGAGAGGAAATTTCCCTTCGAAATGTTCTGTTAAAATACCGATAAACCGCTCCAAGGATCCTAAAATAGCACGATGTATC